>OY769903.1:30736449-30766608 GCA_963669185.1 Dyspetes luteomarginatus
GACATACTGATGAAATTCTTCCTCCGCCGCACTCTCACGCTACACCCCCCCACCCCCCTCTCTCTGTTACTCGAACGCAGCGAGCGTCACGTGACTCAACGGCGAGAGAACGATAGATAGAAAGAGATTTTCGGTACTACTCTAGTATGTGCATTGCTTGTGCTTGATCGTATGATGATGATTCTCATTTGAAAAGGTTCTCGGACCAAAAGACGTCACTAGAGAACCGGATGGACGGGACGCGCACGCTTTCAGAGAACTCTGTACCATTATATAATGGAATATACATGTATAGCACACACGGAGACGAAAAATCTTATGATCGTAATGATTGAAGTAATTTCTAGACCAGAGATCCCAGCAACTGCGTTCACTCGACTCACAAACACACTAAAGAGTCTATAAAGTCACACGTGTGTTCAATTTTAATAGTTTCAAACTCCCGTGGTAAATTTTTTCGAGAGACGTATATGCTCGTGTGTGCACTAAATATATATATATATTGCATTGAAAGATTTTATTACTATAGAGTGATTTTGAACTGTAGGTCGCCGATTGTCAACTACCGCCCAGTCATATTTATTTAAAAATAAATTGTACGCTAGAGGTGTTTCATATCACCCCCTTTTCCGTTCAAGCCTTCTATGTTCAAGCTTTTTTATGCTATGGCGAATATAAGTATATAATTATTCTCTACATTTTGTATATGTAATGATATTAACCCTGAGCGGATCATATGGGTCACTTGGGTCAAAAATGACCCACATGATCCGTGCAGGGTTAATATTACCCACTATATATAAACAATATCAATTTGCATTTCAAGTCTAGTTCAAGTTTCACTAGTCTTAAAATCACTAGATATAGATATACTTCGCGTGAACTGTTTATTCACTGGGGTCTGTCCATTTACTGGTACACTCTATATTTAAAAAAAATGATAGGCTAGAGATGTCCGTTTAAGCTTTTTCATGCTATAGCGAATATAATTATTCGCTACATTGTGTATTTGTAGTGATATTAATATTGCCCACTATATATAAATAATATCAATTTGCATTTCAAGATTTTATTACTAGAGCGATTGAGCTGTACGTCACTGATTGTGAATTATCGTGCAGTCATATATATTTCAAAATAATGGTAGGGCTAGCTTTCTCGTCCAAGCTTTATGTTCTATAGCGAATATAAGTATAATTATTCGCTACATTGTGTATTATGTATCGATATTAATATTACCAACGGAGATAGAGGTCTCTATCTTCGTTGACATTACCCACAATGTATACACAATATCAATTTACATATCTCGAAAGATAAACATAATTTTTTTTATTGTTTATTTTACTAAAATACGAATAATTACGAAGAAGTTATTAACAAGTTACATTTGCGAATAATTAATTCGCTGATAATTTTGTTTGTCGGTAAAGTCACGTGTGATTTATAACGATGTGTACACATGGATATAAAAATACCTGTATTCCATGTGTAACATCAAAGTTTAGCACGTGCTTTGATTAAGATTGTTAAACATTTCATTATTTAAAAATATCTATTTCGTGCAACACTTTATGACAATTAGATGTTTGTTTATTTTCAAGATGCAACGTTACATTGTGAATTATCTCATCGGCGTTCTCGTGATGGTGGCGACATCTAGCATGGTGGCTGGACGCTCCATGTCTCTACTCAGTGCATTCGATGAGGCTGAGGATGTGCAACAGGTGCAACTCGTCGAGAGCAACATCGATCCTTCTAATAGTCTTCGCAACACCGAGGAACCTGTTGGCCCGAAAAATTCCAGAAAGAGGGTAAGGCAAAAATTGCAAAAAACTCAAACGTTTTTTCTTTAAATGTTAAATCGTCAAAAATATAAAAATGTTCGCCCCCTATCGACCTTTACCGGCAACTCTTTTATGAGTCATTAAGGAATTTTATACAATGTTACATTCTCATTAATTATCTTTTCTTATGAGTCGCGTTCTCGATAAATATGCATCGAGAATAT
Organism: Dyspetes luteomarginatus; assembly: GCA_963669185.1. NCBI lineage: Eukaryota > Metazoa > Arthropoda > Insecta > Hymenoptera > Ichneumonidae > Dyspetes > Dyspetes luteomarginatus. The sequence goes on from OY769903.1 coordinate 30,738,461, forward strand.
GCACGAATCGAAATTTTTGTTTACAGACTTTATCAATTTCACCCTCATTATTCCTCTATCGTTCTCATACTTCATGTACATATATATGAGTGAGGTTATCGCGTATGCACAATACTATACTTATATACATATAATACAATGTATAAAACATGAAAATTAATTATCATTAATTCATTTTATATTTATCACACTGATAATTGAGTATATTTACATATTCATATATATATATATATAGTATATGCGTGGGTCGAATGAAAGGATAATGTGAGATCAATTGGGAACAATATAATTTGAAATTCCAATGAAAAAGAAAATCAATTCGGACGTGAATATCTTAAGTTCAAAATATATCACAAAACAGATAGAAATGATGCAAAATATTTCGATTTATTATAGTAAACATTGAGATATCTCCTGTTATGCCTTTATTCAACGTAAATTTTTGCTTATTCATGATACAGATCCCGCAAAAATTCGTCAAAGTCGATTTAGAAGGAGTTCATCATGGTGTGACAATCGAGCAAGGGTGAGTTTAAAAAATTTTATTCCCGTCAATTGAAGAAAAAAAAAAATTATGAGGTTACGTTAACGGTTTTTCGTCTTTTTTTTTTCTCTCAGTGATTCGTACGCATTAACGTGCGGTGTGAGTTCTAGTCCAGAAGCTCAAGTTTACTGGATCCGTGGTGAAAATCCAACTAAACAGGTGAGTCGTACCAGACGAGATTCTCCAAGCGACAGATCTGCTCCTTCGAAAAAACGTCGGCGCAGCGAACTAAAATTTTTAAATTTGGCCAATATTTTTATTAGATCGAAGAACTCTTCAAAGCGAGCGTACCGTCAGAATTGTCGGGTCTCGATAGCGACAATCTCGTTCATTTGCAATCAAAATACGTAATTGATTGTGCAACCAAGGAAGATGCAGGACCTATTCATTGTGTGGCCATATCTGGTGAAAAAACGGATGTCCAATCGACCATAATAACCGTCACAGGTAAGCGTAGTCGTACACAAATTTTTATTTTCGTCCATTATTGGAGAAATAAATTGACACTGTGGCGCTGTCGTCGCAAGTGTCATGGCCGCTTAACCGTTCTAATTTTCATTAGCCCGATCTCCTGTTGAAAAATAAAAAATCCCGCGAAAATATAATCAAATTTATGACGTAACACGAGGACGTCAGGAATTCAATAATCCGGTAATTTAACCAACGATAATTGTGAATATATCTCGTGATTTTTAACTTGAAATTTCGTTGGGAATGATAAAATTCGAGGCCCTTATGATTGTCAAACTTTTTCAAGTTTTTCCCCATATCGTTTCTATTGAGATCTTCTACATTTTCCTCCAAAAAATCCTCATGTGCCCTCCAAGGTCATTTCAATGAGAAACAAGCCATTTTGCATGATTTCTCTCTTCGGCCACCAGGTGTCGCATTTTCAATTTATTTCTCTATTATAATATCGATAATTAATTTACGTTTTTTTCCGTCTCTTTGAATATTCAGGCAGCAGCAAAGGTAGCAATTCTTGCTCCACGAATAGACCTCCTGTGATAACGAGTCACGTTGTCACAATATTCGCGAATCTCGGCTCGACGATTGTTCTTCCCTGCAGAGCTCAAGGTACGCCAAGGCCCGAGACACGCTGGGTCGACACACGTGGCAATGAGATTGTCAATCATCGTTACAACTTACGCTATAAAATTCTTGAAAATGGCGATTTGATGATCGAGAATGTCGAGTGGGCGGATATGGGAGGACCAACGTGCATAGCAGAGTCGGGCGTTGGACCTGCAGAGCATGCCGACACTTTTCTCTATCCAGTGGTGAGTGAAATTAAAATTTATTTTATTTCTCATTTTATCCCATTAAAAATTGCAATACGATAATTCTTCGCTTCAGAATTATTCCTGTAAAACTAAATGATCGCTTCGTTTCAGAAACCGGAAGTCTAAATGAAAAAAAAAAAAAAAACCGCAAGCCTGAATGAAAAATCACCTCGATCCAAGACCAGAGAATGAGAAAAAGAAGAACGAGAGAAAGGCATAGATAGGGAAAGAAGAAAGAAGGAATATCCATTTGGCCATTGAGAGTACTTGCAATCACCTGTTCCTAGTTTATTAGTTGGCTGACTATGCTGAAAGATTACCGTGCCGGCATACGATTTTTTTTGTACTATTAAAAGTACAAAAAAACAAAAAAAAACGAAAGTGCGACGTATTATCTAGTCACTAAGTGTTAGGTAAACCTTATTCATGATAAGGCCGGAGATATAGTCAGTAATTAAATTATTTTCGCGCGATACATTCCGCTTCGTATATTCCGTTCCAATTGGGACGATTCGAGTACGTTTACGTTTTCTTGCGTACGACTGTTATATTTTTTTTTATTGTTTTTATTTGTATTTTTTTTTTTTTTTTTTTCGTTTGTTTAATAATGCGACTCGCGATGTATTTATCCAATTGATACACCGGTCGCCGAAAAAAAAAAAATCTTGTACTTACCGATGAATAAATGTATTTTGTCATACTGTGAATTGGAGATTTTTCTTGTCAATCGCCCCTCTCCCCGTCCTTTTTTCAATATTTTATCTTTATTTCTTTTCTTTTTTGTGTCTTCTTCTTTTGGAGCTTCCACGCTCAGCGAGAATACAATATTACACGTTGTCTTCTCTTGTTTGCTACATAATCATCGTCATCTATTATAAAGTTTTATTTTTGTTTCTTCTTATATTTAGCTATATCTTCTAAACAATGATAAAACAGCTCGCGCGTCACATACAACCTCTGAGAATCAATTTTAACGCTTTTCTTTTTTCTTCACTCTTTTTTTTTCTGTTTTGTTTTTTTTTTTAATTACAATCGTTGTCAAATCATTCAACACTGAATTATCAGGCACCACAACAAGAACGTCCACGCTGCAAACCGAATCTGTATCGCACATTGCTAATGGAAATCCGTTCGACGAGCTCGTATCAGCGGCAAAAAATCATTCGTACAATTCTCGATGCGTTAACTGCTCTCAATATCATCATCATATAATGCAAATTTACGATGTACGATGATCCAAAGAAATGCACATATTTACGATTTAAACTTTACGAGCAACGAGAATCGATGATACGAGCTTTTTGAAACGATCCAAATGTTTATATTATTAATTTTCTAGTCTGCAAAATCGAAGATCTCGGGACACTGGTACACGATTATAAATATTATTATGTTATTTAGTTGATTTTTCCCCTTTATAGCTCTTCAATCGAGTCAAGCGAAAAATACGAGTTGCAGGAGAGCTCGAGAGCTCACAGCACTCGATGTAACGTTTGTAACATGAATCTATTTCTTTTTTTTTTCTTCTTACTATGTTACCAAAAAGCATGTGCCATACAAAAAGACCATGTACTCGAAATTGTTTTAAAAGAGACTTGCAATAAGCCAAATTTCCAGGTCACAGAGTTCACGATTAAAATAATCATGAGACATTGCAAGAAGCTAATGAAAAGGAAAAAAATAAAATAAACTAAATAAGAGTGCTTAGGACTCGATAGAAAATTGTATCGTCCCTTGAGTTCGATGAAAAAATAATCGGTGTATGATGAGACCTAGAAGAACGGTGCGGGGAGTTGGAAACTCATAAATCAGGCAAAAATGGGCTCTTAAAATTGTCATTAACGAGGACGATCAATCTGTCAACTTTTCGAGAGACATTCAATTACTGAAGTTTTACGACGTCACGTATACAATTTACAAGCACCAAATTCCGCAACGATTATCCTCGATAAGCTTATAATACAAATTGTTTTTTTACACAGCTATTTTTCACACTTTTTTCTGTTCGGCTTTCTCGTTATCAATGCAATGTCATTGATTCGTGAAAATAGAAACAAATCGTCTATTTTTCATTAGTAAAAAAAAAAAACAATCCATTTAGCATGAATTTTTTTTACACTCTCTTGCTTCGTGCATCGCTATAGGGCACACTAAAGTAGTTGCACATTTACGAAAAAGGAATATTTTGTCAAATATATAATATATATATATATATATTTTTTTTTCAACTTAAATACAATGTCACATTGAATAGTCAGTTGAACGCCGTAAAATGAAACTTCACAATAGTTATTTTCGATGGTGAATTTTTGTTTCATTTTTATCATGGTGCTTGAAAAGCTCTATATTTAATTTAAAAAAAGAAGAAAAAAATGAAATTTAAACATTTATAGCGTTCGATAACCCGCAATTGATGATTTTCTCGATAATCGAAATGCTCATGTCTGATTGAAAAAAGAAATTCGTAACCGATCGCGATTATCCCTTAGCTATGTGCAATGTGACTCGACAATTGTTTCAACGTCCATTACGCGCAAAGTCCGCAAAGTGAACATGACAATAACAGAGAATGGACTTTTCTACATGGGATCATGATCGGACAATTGATCCTCAATAAATATTTATATTTATATATGTGTTTTTGTATATATGTATATACTCACATATATTTATATAATATGCAGGTGTGTCTATAAAGATATCTATGCAAAAGTTACAATTATTTACAGCAAAATTGAAGGACCATTTTATCAATACTCTCTCTCTCTCTATCTTTCGCTCTCTCTCTCGCTCGCACGGCTTTCAGTCAAACTTTTTCGTGTGTTTTACCTTCCTATGAGCGTCGGTTTCGTCTTCGACGCCGTAAAGGTGATATCGGTGCTTCATTTCAGTCGCCATGGACTTTGTCAATCAAATTAAGCGGAGAACAAATAAAAAGGATAAACAGAAAAAAAAGACAAATTAGTGATGAGAAAAACAACAAATTGAGAGGAAAAAAAAAAAAACGAAAATAAAAACAAATCGCGCGTCAACGAGAAAGGGGACGACTGATATAAAGTACCCACCCCAAACTCCAGAGACGTTAAAATTGAATATTTTGTCATTCTCTCGCTATCCTGTTTTTTTTTCATATCTTTTTCCCACTGCTACTTGTCTCTTAACTTATGACTAAACTCACCAAACGCGAGCGCACTCTTTTGGGCATTTCTTCTTGCAGACTGTAGATTTGATCGCGCTGTACAGTTAGCTGGGAGCCATCCTCAAAAATTACCTGAGAAAAAAAAATAAAAAAAAAAACGACGTATAAAATATACGATTTTTTTTTTTTTTTAAACGATCAGTTGGAGATAAAATTTAGTTTCTTGACTCACGGTGTACATTATCCGATGATTGGTACCCTCGAAGGTGCCATCGTAGATTTGATGATCGGGCCAATCAACCGTAACCGCAGCGCCAATAGCTGGTGAATTGCCAACATCGTAATTCTAGTAGAAAGAAAAGAAAATCATTAAAACTTAAAAAATGATTCTTGCTAATTTGGCAAACGATGAGATATATTGAAAAATTTCAAATCTTACCGTTATATCCGATGGATAGAGATCGTCACTAAAGCTATTATCACTGAATGTGACCATGTAAAATAATGTATCATGGATGGAGCTGACTTTGGCTTTGTAATAACGTTTATTGCGATGTTTCGCCCATACCGTTTCACCCTGGCGTATCATTGAGATTTTTTCTTTGCCACTGTCATGACCGTGACAAGTAATCTGCAATGAAAATTTAATCTCAGTTCTCAATCGTCGTTTTTGGTTATCTCTTTTAATGGCAAATAAGCAACGTGATTTTACAACGGACAATTTATAATTTTATGAAAAATAAATATAATAATTGTACCTTAAGCTCCTGAGAATTGTAAGCTGGTATGACAAATGTTGCACCGGCAACGAGGCCGCAGTAAGGATGAAAAAGAGCTTTGCAACTGTGACAACTTAGACAAGCGCCAGTTTTTTGTCTGCAACAGCAGCACTCCTGCTTCAGTATGTTAGGTTTGATTGTCAAAACGTTTATTGGATCTTTATTTATTGGATCTTTAAATGTAACGCCTGGTATCAAAAGAGCGCATAACATGTGAGCCCAACGACTATCACTCGTCCGTTTCAAGGCTCCACCTCGCATTGGACACAAACAGCACGACTGTTGAAAAATAACAAAAAATTATATTATTTTATTATTATTATGAGAAAATTAATTTTTTATATTTGTTTTTTTTTCTTCAATTTGAATTTCGATCGTGTGAGATTTACTTACAACGTGATTCATGCCCGCTTTGCACTTGTCACAGGCCCAATTCGGCAAATCACTGGGTAATACTGTTATACCGTAGCAGGATGCATGAACGGTCACGTGACAATTTCTACAGCTCAAGAGTTTATCGTTCTCGGGCTCGAGTCCCTGTTCTTTGGAGTTTGCAGCAAATAGTGTAGATGATACCTGCGAAATGGTTTTTTTTTTGTTTCGTTTAAGTTTTATACGAATATTTTGAATCGGTAAGTCAGTCTCGAGTGTTCTTAAGGTGACTCGAAGGAAAATAATATCAAGACGATTCTAATATCGAATGAGATTTTCATGCGTCTGTTAATTACTTATTGTTAATTACTGACTGAGCTTAATTCACATTAGTTTTAATAATAAATAATTAAATTAAAGCCTCTTACCCATATTGGTGAACTTTCGGGTAAAACTGTGGGTTTGCAATATTTCCAATCTGGTGGCATTTGTCGGCTTCCGCCGCTATTCGTCGAGGTGAATGCCGCACAAACAGCACAGTGCGAAACCTGAGCGCTCCAATAATCATTGAAAGCCTGTAAAAGATCAAGATCGGAAAGAAGAGGATAGAGCATTTCCGAAATGTGTCCAGGAATCGCTGGATTATTGCTGACCGCAGGAATCTTCGAAATATCATTATTATTACTCCTTCCTTGATAATTTGTCGATGAAAAATCCTCAGCACAGAGAACTGGCGGTGGCAATTCAATCAATTGCGTTTCATTAATTTTTATCTCCTTTTCCTTAGTTTTTCTCTTATTAACGGTGGGTTTCTTCGTTTGCGACAAAGTCATTGTTAAATAGCCACTGGGTGGTGTAATATTTTGCATTTGTGGTCTGCACGCAGTGCTTGCCTCGCTCGTACACGTGAAAGCCGACGAGTTTAAGGGTTTCGGAATAATTTTTGGCTCCGAAGTTGTGATCCCGACGTGTATAATACTCGGTTCAATTCTTTGATCCGAAAAATTGTTAGTTTTCGCGACATTGTTCAACAGTCCAATTGGCCTGTGATTATCAATTTGCGTCGCTATCGAGCACAATTTGCTCTGTTCAAAGCTCAAATTATTATTACCAATTTTTTCCATACGATTTTCAATCGTTGGCTTAACAAGTTTCGTTGGCATTCTCTTGCGTGGCTGTCGTCCTGGAGTTTCTGAATTTGTTTTTTTCAGTAGAACCGTAACGGAATTTTGAGAGGGTGATCTCGCGGCCATTTGTATGAATGATGGCATAGGGAGATCATTATTTTTAGCCTCAAGATTTGGCATTCTCGTTGATGTCGTTAATGGAATAACGGCCGATGCTGTACCAACTTTGGCACCAATCGCGTATGGGCGAGCTGTAACGTAGCCATTTTTGTCAGCTTTTGTTAATACCAATGAAGTTTGTCCACCGGCAATCTGACAAGCTTGACCTAATGTAATCGATGTCTGCTGAATTTGTGCAACATCCGTTGATTTTTCATTGAAAATTTGCGTTTGATTTTTCCAATGTTGATTAACCACCGGAATATTAAGCTGATCACCACAATTTTTCGTTTCCCAATGAGCTTTCTTCTCAATACCAAAACCAAATGTTTGATTTATCGGCGATGAATTCATCGCCGCTGTATTTGTAAATGGTAATTTGCAGCTTGTAGATTTTTCTGTAATATGCATTTGTCCGGTTTTCATATAATTTGATGCTTCGATCTTATCGCGCCATTCTTTAGGCTCAAAAGGTGTTGGACCTTTCAACGAGCTCATATCTTTTATTGTCACCGGAGCTTTCGTTGATTCGTTATTTCGTGGATATGTGGGCAAAAATCTCGTTGTAGTGTTCGGACAAAATCGAGCATCTTGAAGTGTAGCTGCTCGTGATTTCTCTTGAAGAACCATCAAACCATCAACAGCCTTGCAAACGTCCTTGTCCTCGGTGCTCGAATTTTCTGTTATGTTTGGATTACCAAACTGACCACTTTTTCCATCGAATGGTGGATATTCTTTTTTCAAAACACTCAAACGGGGAGCTTTGATTATGTCTTTTCTTGCATAAGACATCATTGGCTTTCCAAGGAGACTCGTGCCGATCGGTTTATTCGGGATGTAAGCCATTGGATTCATATCATCTGACGAATCACTCGTGCTTATTGCAGCATCGCAATACTGAACCGGATTATCAGCAATTTTTTCCTGCTTCATTGGCAATGAATTTTCCAATTTAATTGGCAGAGCCATTTTTTCTTTGCTGGTGAAATTATTCGATGGTGGAGGAGATGGCGAAAGTGGCATCGATTCCATCTCAATTATCTCATCGTCCTCGTCAAATTCTTCCTTGAAAATCATATTTCCGCCAATTATGCTCTCATCTTTTCTTATCGTATTTGTGATGATGCTCATTTTTCTGTGACACGGTGGCTCGGAATAATTGTGACTCGTTAGAGCTGGCATTGCCATGAGTTTTCTCTGGACAGCTGCGTCCGAAACATCGAGAGTCTCCGTAGTACTGAATATTGGCTCGTTTTGTATTACATTTTTATTTCCACGTTTGCTCTTGTACACGTGTTTTTGCTTGTGCTTTTTGTGCTCGGGATTTTTTGCTGTTCTCTTTTTACGTTTGGACGTTTTGTCTGTTGTTGCTGGCACGAGTTCTGACGTTGATGCTATGCTCGCCTCGCCCGATACAATTTCACTCTCATTATCGGCCACCGAAGTTCCCAAAAGTTCTGGACGATGTACTTTGAGATCTGGCAATACTAGACAAGGAATTGGACCACCCATTATGTCGTGATATTCAGTTTTTACGCTCGATGTCGATGTACTCGATGCTTCCTCGTTCACCATTGTTTTAGCCGATGATTTTTTTGCTTTCATCTCACGTCGTTCTTTTTCAGCTCCACTCGGTGGTTTCTTCTTTCTCTTTCGACTCTTTTTACGAAAACCTTTCTCGGGATAAAGAGCCGCGTCGTTCACGTCCAATTCATCGGCTTTTAGCCAAATGTCCTTGAGAACTTCCAACTGTTGCTCATCTGGTTGATCCTCACTTTCCTCAAGCTCGAGATCCTGCAATACTTTTTTCACGTCTGCTGGTATATCAGGACGATTTGCCAATTCGGCCATGTTGACATCAGGATTTGTGTCGGTTATTGTTTTTTTTCGGTGAATCGTGTGCCTCTTGTTTTTCGGTGCACTCAAATAACTTTGGGGCAATTCACCGCTGCTGTTGTTTGCGCAGAGAAGATCCATTTGTGAGGGAAGAGGTGCTGCTGTTTGACGAGGATCCTCCGGATGGGAACCAACATCTTCTCCACGGAGCCAAAGATCGTACCTAATAGAATATTTTTTGTTTATCAATAAGACAAATTTTTAAGAATAATTAATTAATTAATTAATTATTCTCACCTTTCCGGCTGAAAACGTTTAACGAAAGTATCCATGGATATTTTGACCATGTCTTTGCTGCAAGTGCACTGGGTCGCTCGTTTTCCATACTCGACCCATCGCGGAGCAGCAAAATTTGTCGACTCGGCACAATTGAAACCATGATTGAAACCCGCATGATAGCCATAAGGAAAAGTGATCATGATTTCTCCAGCTTCTTGAGTGATCTAAAATAATAATAATAATAATAATAATCCAAATTTCGCCAGGGAATAAGAAATTTTAGTGATTTCCGTTGACAAATAATTGCGAGATATTGACGAGTTACCTTGTTACAGGGTATTGAGTATTGTCTCAGTATTTGCGGTGATATGAGGGACATTTTGTGTCGCAAAAAAGCCGGACAGCTCTGATAGCTGCAGGGAAAAAAGCCACTGGCCAGTCTCTCGAGTCTTCGTCCGTGTTCCGGTGGTATCGCGTACCAAGTTTTTGGTGCACCAAAGTGCAAATAATTTATCGAATAAAGATCCATGTCTTCGGTGTGCCAGGCAAATGTAGTTTTCCACATACCAAAGTAGAGATAAGCAGTATTTACACCATCGATCGATATTCCATAATCTTTATTAACGTAATCGAGAATCGTGCCCAAATGATTAATATTCCATTCGGTGACTTCTGGATCGGTCAATGAGCCCGAAACGTCAGCTCCATAAATTGGAGCTACGTAAGTTATATTTTTCCAATATTTTCGCTCCAAATCTTCATAATCAAAGTGACGGGGTGTGTTGTAACGCTCGGAAAAAGCCAATTTTTTATATTCCTTTATAGTCATCGCTTTTTTTTGTATATTTATTTGCTGATAAAGTCCTTGTTTCCCGGTGACAACTTGGCAAATTGGAGCTGGTATTGTTATATCAAGATCATCAATGTTGTAACCTCCTTTTCTCGGTACCCACTCAGGCGGTGGTATAACTTTTGCGAGACCCGCTTTGTGCGCTCCTTGGCTCTCCATGTACAAGACATACTTTGAAAAATCTTTAAATTCTTCATAGGTCGGTCTGAATACCTGAATACGAGGTGTTCGTCCCGAATTATTGCTCACCATCGTTATTGGTTTTTTTCTTCTCTTCTCTCGTGGCTTTCAAATTTATCTATAAATTAAGAAACAAAATTTTATCAAGTTTTTGCGGGTTTATTTAAAAGTAAAAATTATACCAAGCAATTGTCAAAAATTATTGAGACCTTTTTGTTTGAATTTTTTTTTCTAATATTATTATGATGATTTTGTTCATTTTTGTCGAGTTTTAAATCGATATTTCAAAATCGAACATTTATCCAAATTATGCTGGCCAAAATTCATAATTTTATCAAAAGTGAGTAATTTTCACTAATTTAATAATAATAATGTAAATGGCAAATTTACTGTGGAGAAAATTCACTTTGATAGCTCAAATGCAAATTTTTTGATCATAACGATTTTATCCATTTTTATTTAATAATCCAATTTTTTTAACTACATGAGAAATATTTAATGCACTCTATTATGAATATTTCGAGAAATAACATTTTTCCACAAAATTTACCAAAGTGTAATTGCAGATGTACTTTTTGCATTACGTTTATCTTACGATGTAGAACGTTGTCGAGAAAAAGGGGGGATATCTGTTTACATCCAAACTCTATTGCACTCTATTATGAATATTTCGAGAAATAACATTTGTCCACAAAATTTACCAAAGTGTAATTGCAGATGTACTTTTTGCATCACGTTTATCTTACGATGTAGAACGTTGTCGAGAAAAAGAGGGGATATCTGTTTACATCCAAACTCTATTGCACTCTATTATGAATATTTCGAGAAATAACATTTTTCCACAAAATTTACCAAAGTGTAATTGCAGATGTACTTTTTGCATCACGTTTATCTTAGGATGTAGAACGTTGTCGAGAAAAAGAGGGGATATCTGTTTACATCTATTATTTTGACAACACACTCGTAATTAATATCGGCAAAAAATGGTCCCCAGCATAGTCCGAAATGCAGCAAACGAAAGGGATCGTAAAGACGAATGTTCAAATTATTCCGGAAACGAAAGGAAAAAAACACTGAAGACACTTATCATTTTTTAATCGCTGCGAAAGACAATCGAAAGCTTTTATAATATTGCTGAAGGAGTACACAAAACGAGATGAAGGGCGAGAGGGCAAAGACGCGCATGTTTTTGGAACGAGGCGTGCGCGTACCGTGCATAAACAAAATGGATGATGCTTATTGACAGGGATGCTCTGGCAAAAGTAAATTAACTAGTTGATGCAATTTATTAGGACGCATCGATTTGACAAAACAACATGATAAATCGTGCCAATTTAAAAAATCCATTAGGATTAACCAAACTCGATAACCTCAAATAGATTTTGTTATTTACGTTCTCTCGTATCCACGTAATCGAGAACACGATTTGCAGTCTCCCGATCGTACGCGGCCTTAGTAGAGCAACACACAGAACACTCTTGCGCCCCCCTGCGACGCTTTCAACATTTCGCGATTATCCCCCGTAAATTCACACGCGATATAAAGAACTTGGCTGTACTTACGTCAGTTTGAAAAATAAACAATCACGCATCTTCGATCACGTGGAACATATTCAGTTTGAGTATTTCATTTGGTTCTGACAAGAGTGAACGAAACCAAACCACGCAACACTAACATTGTACACACAAATCCACAACCCACCACTACCCACCGAAGATGCCCTGGCTTATGTGTGTACTTTCCCCCCTTCCCCTGCTATACTCGACGACGCTAGAGACCGCGATCCCGGCACGTACACACATTACGCATGCGCATTTCTCGTTTCTCATTTTGAAGCCGCCTTCGTTCATTCTCCACGACCACGGTCTTGTATACAAGACACACTGCTCGATTATTATTTTGGCTAGTTCTAATCAATCAGTATCTCTAGTTTAAAATGCATGTAAATTCAAAAGAATTGGAGAAAAAAAATTGTTAATAAGCAATACAAAAATTATGGCGTCGACTCATGGAAGTTCTTGTGACGCTCGGTTTTCATTGGTAAAGTATATTTTTTTCGATTAGCGAATTATAGCAATTTTCATGAACGGCATCTTCTATGAACAGACCGTATTCTGTTAGCTAGGTCCCCCTGTATTTGAGTTTAGCTTCGGCTCTATCTGTAGCGTGGCGACTCCGTAGATAAGATCGGGCACTTCACGGGCCTTAACAATGTAAACGATCTGACGACGAAGATAATTGAGTAAAGAGAGCCATCTATGTGAGACTTTGATTACTCTTAGACCGCAGTGCTGTCGTCGGGATAAGAGAGTGCTGTTTTACCAGCCTGAATTTCCACTCTAGGTAAGGCAGTCGGGGATAACTTCTTTAGTCACTTCCGGTCACTTTGACGTCACTTCCGGTTATTTTCACGTCAGAGCAGCCGGAAGTGACGTCAAAACGCCCGGAAAATTCAAATTTTTGCCTTGAAATTTCCCAGCTTTGCGATCTCGACGGCAGATGGCGCTACTATCGCGGCGGGAAACTCAAGTGTTTGTCTTGAAATTTTTCAGCTTCGCGGACTCGCCGGCAGATGGCGCCTCCGTCGCGGTGGGAAATTCAAATGTTTGCCTTGAAATTTTGAAGCTTCTCGAACTTGCCGGCAGATGGCAGCACGAACGATCAAATATAACCGAACGTGACGTCATCGCGACTGGAATGAGCAATTCAATTTTATAAAGTCTAAATCGACGCGAAATCGTTAGGGGGTGACGAATTATCCAATTAAATCGTTAGGGAGTCTTTAGTTTTTCCGTTAGATCGGAAAAACCATTTCCAATCGGCTAGACAACGAGTCTACGGTTAATGTGTCGTCTGACATTGGCCGCAGGATATTTGGGTTTTATTAATTTGGCAACAACTCTAACTACTTAACCTTTTATCTTTTTCAATCATTTAGCAGTAATTAGTCTAATTATAACTTATAGCGGTCAATCCATTAGTTTCTTAGATTTGGGGGAAAAAAATAGCCATGAGCTTACTTCAGACGACACATTAACTCGTTCTCTAGCCGATCGGAAATGGTTTTTCAGATCTGACGTAAAAACTAAAGACTCTTCAATGATTTAGTTAAATGATTCGTCATTCCCTAACGATTTCGCGTCGATTAAGACTTCATACAAGTGATTCGGTTAAAAGTTAAATTGCGTTCGGCTGACTTCACACTGAAATTTTTATTTCTCTTTTAAAAACGATCGGTTGACTCCCATACGTTCTAATTAGACTCCCAATCATTACCAAACGACTTCCTAACGAGTAGAAAAAGAAAAAAGTTAAATAGTCAAAGTGGCCGGTCAACTTTACGATAGTCCAAAGATGAGTAGGTCTACCGACTACTCGTGACTACTCGTCTCTGATAAGAAAAAATGTGCTTGCTTAGTTAATATTATGAATATGTATTTTCATAATTGTTATTTTTAGTTTATCATGGAGAGAAAGTGGCAAATTAATTGCAAATTTCATAAACATTCGACGAACAGTTTAGTTTACCGGAGGAAGTCTAGAGGGCAGAGCTGATACTTAACGCAGTGCCGAATAGCGATCGGAGCGCTGCAGTTTCTCAAATTGCGGCGTTAAACAGAACTGCAACAAATAACAATATGCGGTTTGCGATTGTGGATGACAAAGAGCGGGATTTCTCTTGAAAAACGTTATATCGTTAAAAAAAACGTAAAACGCGCTCGTATTTATAGAAACGTTAAATAAAACAGTAATAAAAAAGCACGATCGGGCTTTTAGGCCATTTCTCTTAAGAGTTAATTAACCGAGGAAATAAATCATGTCGGACGAGAAGAAGGTAACAATTCATAACCTCAAATTCGGCGAATTGTCGTCAACTGTGACACGTTTTTGTGTATATATATAAAACCGATGATATATTTTTTATCGCTTAGGAAGCTAAAACAGAGTCGGAACACATAAATCTTAAGGTTTTGGGGCAAGATAGTGCAGTGGTCCAGTTTAAAATAAAGAAACACACACCCCTTCGAAAATTGATGAATGCATACTGCGATCGCGAGGTAAGTTTTCCTTTTATTTCTCAGATAATTGACATTTGGCTAATTTTATGACTAAAAAAAGGCTTGTAAAATATTTAACAAAATAATGACTCTATAATGAGTTTCCATAAAATTTGATATTTCTAGGGTTTGGCGATAGCAGCGGTGAGATTCCGATTTGATGGCCAGCCAATAAATGAACTGGACACACCAACGACCTTGGAGATGGAAGAGGGAGACACCATAGAGGTCTATCAACAACAAACGGGTGGATCGTGATGAAATACATCATGATAAATCTTACATTATAACAAAGTCAGATTTTCCTTGTTTTTTTTTTTTTTTTTTGTTTTTAAATATCTTTTAAGCTTCTTCGTTTTAATTAAATGTCATGAATTTTCGTTCAACTAATACGAGTATGTGGGGTGTACACAATGTAGGATGTAGGAAATCAAAAATATCCATTAGATTATTGAGACTACACAAATGAAGAATAAAAAACAATACACACACACACACACACGCACGCAGACATTCACACATTGCAAACATTCATTGTAACATATTACAGAGTTTCACAACATGAAAAAAGAAAAAAAAACGATAAATAATGAGAAAAACAAAAACTGTTGAAATATTATTATTTTTTTATTATAAAAATTAGGATATTAATTGCCATTGAGTTTTTCGTATTTAACGAGTATCCAATATTGTAATTTCTTGACTTTATTCATTTTGGGGTGATTCTCGCCAAAACCGATTTTAACGATATCCATAGCTTTTCTGATAACGCCGTAAGCTTGCTTGGGCTTATCACCAGAATCCAAGACATTTGCGAGGGTGAAGTACATGTCTCCGATCAGGGGATGCGAATCGCTGTAATAATATCTAAAACGAGATA
This sequence comes from Dyspetes luteomarginatus, assembly GCA_963669185.1. Lineage (NCBI taxonomy): Eukaryota > Metazoa > Arthropoda > Insecta > Hymenoptera > Ichneumonidae > Dyspetes > Dyspetes luteomarginatus. The sequence continues at coordinate 30,753,947 of OY769903.1, forward strand.
ATCGAAATTATTGCATATCCAAAAGTATTAATTTCTGACGAAATTTTATCAAACTCACTCGTATTTTTGTGTTAATTTGCTTGCGTACGATTGAGCCTCTTCCCAAAGTTCCAATTTTATTGTCACTGGCAATGCCATCTCGAGCATACGAACGTGCAACATATTTAAGGGATGAAGCAAACCCTCTTGTTCGTTCAGGTATTTTCTGCAATTTTCCAGTGCTGTGCCATTTAAGAGAAGAAATTATTATTAGAGAAATTATTAGAAGAAAAAAAAAAACATTTTTTTCCCCAATAAAATGTATCATTTGTCGAATATTTTCCTACATGCGTTTTTTTCCATTTTCTCGAGATAAAAGAGAGAGCGGGACTCGATCATCTCGAAATCCTCTTCAAAATTAGCCGGAAATTCCTGTCCGCATTTCGTGCATTTGAGATCCTTGGGAAAACACGGATTTGTACAATTTTTGTTCGGACACGCGGCAGCATTACTAACTGGCTCGGGATTGTTACATCTGATGCAATCGCACCAAAAATAATAAGAACTCTGGAGTTCTTGTCGTCTCTCTTCAACTGATCTCAGTACATCGATGTACGTTATCGATACCTGTTCGGTATTATAAAAAATATGTAGCTTGCATTTGCGAAAAAATCAAAACAATTTTTAACGTCCATACATTTGCAAAAAAATCAAAACAATTTTTAACGTCCATACATTTGCGAAAAAATCAAAACCATTTTTAACGTCCATACATTTGCGAAAAAATCAAAACAATTTTTAACGTGCATACATTGACACCGAAAAATTAGACCCAATGAGAATTTTAGGATACTGAATTGAAACAATCATACTGAAAATGTAAAGCAAACGAAAGAAGAAAATTTTTGTAAAAAATTGTCTATCGCAGTTCGAGATACTTGGAAAATTTCGTTATCGAATGCTGATTTTTTGGAAATACACACATACCATTTTTCCAATATTATTTTTAATAGAATTGTCCATTTTTCTTGCAAATTAGAAAACGTTAAATTTTTTCAAAATATCAACGGAATTTGTGAAGAATTTGTTAAAAGAATTTTCATAATTTTCATTGTAACGCAATATAAATTCTTTGATTGAAAAATATTCTCGATATTTTCTTTTTTTTAATACAATTTTATCGATTTTCATAATTTTTATCGAATTTAATTTTTAGATAAAATCATATTGTTTTTGCACCTTGGTCCAATCGAACGATGGTATATCGCCCAGAGCACGCATAATGAGTGTCGTACCATCAAAAACTGTCGAACTATTTGGTTTGCAGCTGTGATCGATTATCGATGGTGCCAGATAAAGTCCTGCGCCGATACTCGACATTTCATTATCCAATATGTGAAAACAATTAATGCTCATTCGACCAAATATTTCGAGCAATTCACGGGGTGATGGAAGTATTGATTGTGGCAAAAATTCTGAGAGTACCGCGTACAAAGATGTAAAATGTTCAATTTTTTTTAAATCGTTGCTTATATCGCAAGAATCTGAAAGGAAAAAAAAACAATATAAAAAATTGTTAAAATTTATTTATCATTTTGCGAGTAGAGAATTAAATTTTTCGTAAAATGGAATCTTACGGGACATCAAATCGCTAAAAGTTCTGTACTCATTTGTCCCATAATAGCCTCTCTCCTTGTCTCCGCCATCCTGAAGTTTAATTACTATTCGTGCCATCATTCTCGCCGCATCCGGCACTTCCAATGGATGAACTCTCTTGATATTTGAACATTCCACTTTATGCACAGACCATGATTTTTTCTGGCAATTTCGACTACAATAATGGACATATTGGCAGCCTGAGCATCTGGAAAGCTTGCAGCTAAAAAAAAATTGTAAATTTACAGATAAGTCAATCAATAATTAATCGGTTATCAATATAGACAATGAAATTTTATAATTCTTTTTTTTTTTTTTTTTTTACAACCAAAAATCAAAATTCCATTTAATCCTTTAATGGATTTGTGCCAAAAACGAAATATTGTTGTCCTTCAGTTTCTTTCTGTAGGCAAATATTTGGTAGATAATATAAAATTTAAAAAATTTAGAATCAAAAGTAAATTTTTTTTTTGTTTAACATTTGAAATTCCATTAAATTGAAAGCATGAATAATTTTTACGAAAGTTGTCACTCATATTGTCATATGTTCTAAATATGATTTTCGGATCATTTGAAACATCATTTCAAGTATATATAATCTGGTATAAAAATTTTGAATAACTTTTAACTCATTTTTATAATTTTAATATAATTATAATTGTTATTATATTATTAATATATATATATATATATATATATATATATATAAAATACCTCTTGAAACAAGTGTCGCATCGTTCGGTACGAAATTCCGAGCTCAGCACGGCAACGAAGGGTTCAGCCTCGATAATCGTAGTTCCTTTTTTCACGAAACTTCCCTTTTCAACAAATTTATCCCTTCTGTTGCATAAATTTGCCATTGTATTTTGCCTTTCGTATTATTGTTAATTATCCATTTGAAATAAATTGCCACATATAGGTGGAATGGTAGGAGACGATTATTCCGCGAACAGATTTGAAATGGTCGAATAGAATATTGGGATTGTATGATTGTACACTCGTTATATATATATATATATATAGATGAGTTTATGCGGTTAACCGGCGCGAAATCGCAGGTCGAGAAGTGGCAGAATTAGCCGGCGTGAAAAGTTAAAAAATAAATGGGTCGCTGGTTTCGGGGCTTCTGTAGAATTTATAGTATTTTGAGCTCTGCCATTTGTAGATGTAGCGATCTAGTACCATGTAGAGAGAGAGAAAGAGAAAGGGAAAAAGAGCGTATCAAGCCGCGTCACAGATTAGCTGGCGCAGCTGTGTCGTCCATCTACGAGTCGCCAGTCGCTACTGTTTTCATTTTATTCTTATTTTTTTTCATTTAATCAGAATAGCGTGGCGCGCGCTCGTGCGGCCACTGGGAGAAGCTCTGCGGATCAGCGGCGCTGCGCTCGTTTCAAGGTTTCGACAATCATCGCAAACTCTTCTCATGCTCTCTCGACGAAGGACGAGCGACGATAATATTCGTTATCACGAACAGATCATTTTTGTTTACAACTCTCATGGACATTATCGTTTGTCATTTATGACAACGTTTGATAACGATAGCGAGCAATGATGCATCGCGTTCTCGAGTTTCTCTCCAGATGTTTTCTTTACTCTTCGCTCCTGACACACTAAACCTCAAAATCTAGTAACTGTCAATTAGATTATTTATCTCATTAACAAAATTTCTTTTGCATAAGTTATTTATAACAATAGATTTACGCTCGTGAAGTTATAAGTTAGCAAGAGAGATAAAAGATTTTTCAAGCCACTATCAGCGTCTCTATCTATATATATTATCAAACGAAGCCAGTCTCTCTCTCTCTATATACATATATATATATATATATATAGACATAATCACGTCGTCTATGAGTAACCACTTCACTCGCCCCACTATCGCGTCTGCTGTATTATATACATGTGCACTCTGTACTTACCAACTATATACATACATCGCACGAGCAACGTGAGCAAATGAGAAATAGTGTAATAATGTCATGGCCAACAACGATGTAACTCGAATTGCGCGGAGTTGATGTTTTGAAAAATAAGGAAAAAGATAATCTATTAGCGTGAAACAGGTGCCAGACACGGTGAGGATTGTCGAAAAGTTGGTAAAAAAAGGTGCAATATTCTATCTGATTTGACAGTCATATTTTGATTTATATGATACAGATAAAAATTAATTTCAATTATTCCTTTTTTTTTGCCGCATAATTTTATGATAACAGTGGCGTGATTTTCGATCGATAAAGTTTTTTTTTACAACTGTCAGTTGTTTTGCTGTCCTTTCAAATGTTAATTAAATGAAGGGTCTTTTTTTTTTTGGTTATTAATTTATTGACAATTTTCCATGTGGAGACTTGACACTCGTTATGTTACATGACGATTCTTTTTTTATGTGTTTGTGTTTTTTTTTTTTTTTTCTTTTCACTGACTAGAAATGGCAGATAATTTTGTGACAGATCAATTTTCATTGAGATGGAACAATTTTTCAAACAATTTGACCAGTGGATTTATGTCTCATTTGAGTGAGAAGGATCTAGTCGATGTTACCCTGGCTGTGGATGGACAATTGTTGCAGGCGCACAAATTGGTTCTCTCTGTGTGCAGTCCGTACTTTAAAAATATTTTTAAGGTATGGAAAATTTAGCTAGTGATTATATTTCTTTTCATTGAAAATTTTTATATCTTTAACATTTTATCTTTTATTCTTAATAATGATTTATTAAAAAAATAAATACTTTATTTTATATAATATTAATAACTTTTTGAGCGCTTGAAATCTTCCAAATACTCATAAAATCATATTTACAAATAAAACTTGAATGTTGTGGTCACTTGATCATAAAGATTTTATTTTTTAAAATTTTTGTTTGTTTTGTTTATTTTTGTTTTGTTTTTAATATAGAGCAATCCTTGCCAACATCCAGTGGTAATTCTTCAAGACATGGGCTATGCAGAAGTCGATGCATTACTGAGATTCATGTATCAAGGTGAAGTAAACGTGAGACAGGAAGAGCTCGCGACATTTCTCAAAGTAGCTGAGATACTTCAGATAAAAGGTCTGACTGGAGAAGGGAGTAACGAGAACGATAAAGTAAAAGAGGAAAATGGTAATTCTTCGCGAATTGGAACACAAAAAATTGATCAAGATACAGTGAGAAACGATCAGGAAAATGTTAAAAAATTATTGACAATTTCCGAGGAACACGCGGCGCTCAAGAGAAAAAGCCGAGAATCATCGAGAAAAAATTCCACAAAAAAGAGCAAATTGTCTTTGCCTGCTCTGAAAGATCTTGAAGCTCCGATCGCGAGCCTCAATTGTTCAGGAAATGCAAGAACGGATATGAATGATGAAGAGAACGAGAATGACACGACATTTTTTTGCGACAGAAATTCTGACAATTTTGCGAATCATGAAGAAGCGATGGGAGTCTTCGAGGATACTTCGGTGAATCTTACGAAATTGGAAATTATTAATGAAAAGGACGAACAATTGATGTTGGAGAATGTGACGAGAGAAACAGGATTACCAGAAGAAGCTTCTGGGACAGGTCAGAATTAATTGACGATAAATTGAATTAATTCGTTCATGTAATCAAAATAAATTGAATCAATTCGTTGATTTAATCGAGATAAAAGTCGATCAGTAAAAGTTTTAAAAATCTGCCATATTTCAGTGTTTTTTAAATATTTCACACCAGAAACTTTTGCCAATTGATGCAATTATTGATGGTATTAAAATTCTAATTGGATGATTGAATTAACATTATTTCACGAGAAACTTCATTCTCAGTTTACTCATATGCCTGAAATTGGATTTTATGTCTTATTTTTAATTGTTTTTTTTTTCTCATTTTCATTGCGTTGAATTTCTAATTAATGATTGATTTTTTTCTTCATTTTGCAGTCGTAGAACCTGTGACTTACAGGCTTTCGGCACGTGGACGTCCTCAGCTGGTTCATGAGGGCTACGTTTACAATTTAACATCACGCTCGGAAGTTTTGAATCGTTCACATTATCGTTGCGCCGAGCAACATCGAGGCTGTCGAGGCAAATGCGCCGTCATAGCCGAGCGTTTTATGCCTACTGGCGTACACGAGCATAATCATCCACCGGGCTATCAATCCGAGAATGATTACAGAAAAAAAAAGAGCCACGAATCTGATCAAAATTAACGTGGAAAGAAAAACAAAAAATGCATTCCATTAAAATTATGACAAAAGTATTTAAAAGAAAAAAGTAAAAAAAGAAAATGTTGAACATTTTACAATGCTAGTGAGATATGACGGTGATAATGCGTGTACCATACAATTTAAAATGTTCAGAGTTATATATATATATATAGATATTATATATTCAAGTCATCTGAATGGAAAGTGGAGCATTTTTTTTTACAAAGAAATCCACCATTCGTCGATTTCGTATCAACGCCATTAGTTTAGCAATAAAAACTGTTTAATGTTATCGGCGGTGTCCGTATTTCAGCATCAATATTTAGTGTCAAAAAAAAAATTATAACAGAAAACAAAAAAATATTTTTCATATCTCTTGTCGCATTTTGAAATTTTTTTATTGAAATAAAAAATGCGCAATATTGTGATACATGAGTGAGGTTGAACGATTAGTCAAATTTCACACACGAATGAAGAAAATATAATTATTTATTTTACTGAATGGAAAATTTCTTTTTTTTTTTTTCGGACCCTGTTAGTTTATTTCGATAAAAAATTGAAAATTCATGGATGCAGTTTATAATTTTTTATTTATTTACATGATACAATTTACATGATCTGTAGGGGAAGTGATCGAATTTAGCAATTATTACGAATATTCTACAATCAAGAATTATTTTTTTAATCAATTTTTGATTAAACGATAATCTATGAGGGTCTCCATGGCTCTACTTTGGGCCTTGTCGTGCTATATGGCATGTAAGCCTCTTTGGTACCGGACATATTGGGCGTGTGCTCGAGCATCCATTTGTAATGAGGTCTGTTGGGATCTTTGTGAGGTGGAAGATCGGTCTTGTAATGCAACCAACCAAACCATTCAGCTGGTACTTGAGACGCATCGTAATTGACCCAAACTTTGTCCGCGTATCTTACCCATCTATTGCGGCCTTTAAAAGAACAACGGGTATCGAGAAAAACGGAAAATTTACGATATCGTCCAAAATCCTAATTGATAGGAAAAAACTAACCATAGAAATAATAGTTGTTCTCGTAATATTTGTTGCCGTGTTTGTCAGTGCCAATAAGTGTACCAGTTTTCACGTCATCATTTCTGTTTTAATGACAAAAATACGCACATTAATTTAAACATTTTATGACTTTTCGATGTTTTCGAATATTTTAATGTCAGTGACGATAGGAACTCGGCAAAAAAAAAAACAAACAAACATAAAAACACAGCAAGAAAGCTTTTCGATTGACACTTCGTGCAGCAACGATATTCCCATGTATAACCAAAAAATCGATAAAATTAATTATTTTCTTCACGTAACGCGATGAAATAAACTCTTAAATATTTCATCGGTATAAAAACCTGTAAAGACTCCGAAGACTTCCAAATGGACCACCGTTATCGCGTATTATTCGAAACAAATTTGCCAATTTGTCCAAGCCCAGCCACTTCGCCATCTTGAATTCTCTGTTATGTAAATGAGATGGCGTAGTTTGGAGTTTATCCGGCAGGGGGGAGCGCCTGTGGGCGCAGTACACAGCACCATCTTGCGTACGGATGCCAGTACTACGTTGCTGTATCCACTTGTGACATTCGCAAAAGATTTTCCGACAATTTACGATGTTTATGGGTTTATGAACTAACACAGTTTATCGCAGTAAATTCGTATACTCAGTCGGTAACAAAAACTGTAAACATAATCATTTTCTGACTAGCCTTTCCTGCATTATAAAAGTTTATCGAACGTAATTTTCTATAAATTACATTTATCCTAATAAATACGAAGAATTTTTAATATTAACCTATAAATAAATACTCCTCGTATTATTTTTATTGCAGGGCTTAAAAAAAAATTGACAGAGGACGAAAATAAAGAGTTTTAAAATTACATTTACACCTCAAATAGCACTTGCAAATGTTCAATATTCAAGTTATTACTTTGTTCGTAATTTCGTGGCAAGGATTTTTTTTTACCATACGAGGGAGCTAAAATTTCTTCGATACAGAAACTGCACTAAGAACAAGAACTGTAATTGTTGCAAAGCGATAACGTTCCTACGTATATAAGCATCAGACGTAGATATATAAATATATAGAATGGGGTCCTGAAAGGATATATATCGAAGGTCCAAAGGTGGGACAAGAAATCGTTGGAAACTCTCGCGGCAATCTCGATACCCAAAGTGAGCAAATAGCATTATAGAAGAAGATCCCAGAGGGAGACCGAAAAGCTGAATATACACATATATATATATATATATATATATTCGTATACAGAAAGTGGCGAGAAAGCCACAACGGTGCAAGGATAAGGGGAGAATATAGGAAAGCGTGTAGCAAGTGTCCGGTCGGCAAGTTGTCCTTACATTACCATATCATTGAAACTTGTAAGAATTCAATTTGTATGGCACACGTGGCTGGATGAAGGGATATTTGCAGATGGTGCCATATTCTCCCCATGGGGACAGCCCAACGTCCATTATACAGATAAATTCGAGTGTCATATAACGTGTATTAGGAAAATTCTACGAGCTAAAAAAGCAGCAGCTACAAATAAAGAAAGAGATCTCTCTCTCGCTCTCTCTCTCTCTCTTTCTTTCTTTCTTTATTTGTAGTTGCTGCTTTTCTCTCTCTCTCTCTCTCTCTCTTTCTCTCTCGAGAGAGAGGGGGGGGGGGGGGAGAGTCTCTTGCATGAATACATAAGAATGTATAATATTTTCTCACATGAATCCCTTGAAAATTTTTAATGAGGTGGAAAATTACATATCATTGATCAATTTGGAAAATTTTATTTTGTAAAACAAGATTAAAATGTTGAAGATTGCCTTGTCAGTTTGGTCTTGAATATCCGATACACGTATGACTTAAGGGGAATGTATCAAGAGTTGCGTAATCCTATGGATTTAATATAACCGCGTATTACAAATTTACCATTTCCAAAGTAATCGCCAAGAGGATTTGAGTTCTCTGATGAGATTTTCTCTGTTTACGTTGGAGAGAGAGAGAGAGAGAGAGAGAGAGGATTTGAGCGTTGAATTAGTTCATTTCGTGGAATATCTCTTGGCTCATTTCGAATCTATAATCCTTCCCTCTTTCCCTTTAACCACGAGATTTCCTTAAGAATATAAATAATATTTTTTTATATTTACGCGATGTGTATATATATTTACATTCTCCGAGGCAACATATATATATATTTAATTCTCCTCACGATCGAGATCTTATTCTTCCATATATATATTTAATTTAATATTTCATTGTATTATGATATAATGTGGCTGATATTTTTTTATATTTACGCGATGTGTATATATATTTTCATTCTCCGGGGCAACATATATATATATTTTTAATTCTCCTCACGATCGAGATCTTATTCTTCCATATATATATTTAATTTAATATTTCATTGTATTATGATATAATGTGGCTGATAATTTTTTATATTTACGCTATGTGTATATATATTTTCATTCTCCGGGGCAACATATATATATATTTTTAATTCTCCTCACGATCGAGATCTTATTCTTCCATATATATATTTAATTTAATATTTCATTGTATTATGATATAATGTGGCTGATAATTTTTTATATTTACGCTATGTGTATATATATTTTCATTCTCCGGGGCAACATATATATATATTTTTAATTCTCCTCACGATCGAGATCTTATTCTTCCATATATATATTTAATTTAATATTTCATTGTATTATGATATAATGTGGCTGATAATTTTTTATATTTACGCGATGTGTATATATATTTTCATTCTCCGAGGCAACATATATATATATTTTTAATTCTCCTCACGATCGAGATCTTATTCTTCCATATATATATTTAATTTAATATTTCATTGTATTATGATATAATGTGGCTGATAATTTTTTATATTTACGCTATGTGTATGTATATTTTCATTCTCCGGGGCAACATATATATATATTTTTAATTCTCCTCACGATCGAGATCTTATTCTTCCATATATATATTTAATTTAATATTTCATTGTATTGTGATATAATGTGGCTGACAATTTTGTTTATATCTTGACGGTATTCTCATGCATGCAGTATGTATCAATTAAACGCAGATGCACCGAGCTGTTAATAGTCCATAACTGACCGTTGGCCAAACGTTGTATGATGATCCGCCTCGTATCTAATTAGGTGGAGGATTCCAGACAGCTGGACGATACTGTTGCTACGTTACGTTCATACATATAATATATATCTGTGGAGAGGTGAGGTGGAGGGGGGGGGGGGTGAGTGAGTGAGTGAGTGAGAGAGAAAGAGAAGAGAGAGAGAGAGAGAGAGAGAGAGAGAGAGAGAGAGAGAGAGAGAGAGAGAGAGAGAGAGAGAGAGAGAGAGAGAGAGAGAGAGAGAGAGAGAGAGAGAGCATACGATGTTCTCAGCACGAGAGAATTATGGCAATATCTCGAGGGACAATATATGGATACATCCAACATATATTGTATTGTATTATCTAAGAGATTCAGAAAATATACTGGGAATTGACGTCCCCAACAAAAAAAAAGAAATAGTAAACAAATGAATATTATAATGAGCTATATAATATATATTTATATATTATATATTATATATATTAATATTTCTAACAATCAATTATCATTAATCCATTTATGATGCAATAAAGTTAAAAAAAAAAAAAAAAAAACAAAATCATCAATCATTTCTCACTTTTAAGCGAATAATTTTTTTTTTTTTTCCCCACAACCATCGCGAGTTCTAACAATTTCACGGGGATCAAAGTTACTTGACCAAGGATAGGAAAAAATTTTTTAAAAAAATTCGCAAGTGATAAATTTCTTCTTTACTCCTATATAATTACTCATTGTATTTTTTTTTCAATCTTTCACGACACGCTCTCGCTTGAGCTACCTGACGAATGAATGTAAGAAACTGTGATAAATAATAAAAAGGATGCTGCCTTCGTCTCGTCACATCAGAGTTTGTGTAATAAACATATACATACATATATACATAAATACATATATAAATATATATATTTATGTGTATACATAAATACATAAATACATATATATACACACACGAACACACAGACACACACACACACACACATATATATATATATATATATATATATATATATATATATATATATATATATATATATATATATATATATATATATGTACAAGTAGTACAGTCGACGTTCGTGACTCCACGAAATCTTTGCTACCGGGCTACACGTCTTATAGAAACATTAACATGTGCGTTACAGTATTATATACGATTGCAACGAGTGTCCTATATATATATACATATATGTGAGAGTCATTGGTCATCATTAGTGAACTTAAGCTCCGCGAGAGGGATAAAAAAAAATTTCTCTCTCACACCCGAAAATATCACCAGGTGATTCCTCTCTTGTATATATATATACAATACATATATGTATATATATATATATATATATATGTACAAAAATTTTCGGTCCCGCTTGCGTTGTAAAGTCGGCATAGAGAAAAGTTACTCTCAGCGAAGCATTCAGAGAGGATTACAAACGTGGAAGAGATGCAGAGCGAGATGAGAATCTCCGTGACGGAAGGAAAAAAAATAAAGACGAAGAGAAACGAAGTCAAAGTAGATGAAAGAGAGAAAAAGTAGAGAGAGAGAGAGAGAGAGACGTGGTCGCGAGACGAAAAGGTGCGAAAAGGAGAATGAAATGCCAGTATATATATATATATATATATATATATATATATATATATATATATATGTGTATGCCTTTTGTAGTGAGATTATAGTCGTATGATGACCAACCACCAACGTCTTTTCTCTGCCATTCATGACGGTGAGATGATGTGCTTTTAATGTTGATTTTATTTACGAGCCGCCTTCTGTCTTTTGTTCGAATCTCTCCCTGCCCCCTCTCTCTCTCTCTCTCCCTCTCTCTCTCTCTCTCTCTCTCTCTCTCTCTCTCTCTCTCTCTCTCTAATACTTTAGACGATATATAATACTAATAATAATATGATATGGTACGAATGATTTTTGGCCAGCCTTGAATCACTCATTTAATTAAATATTTAAATCTCATTGAAAAGTAATGGTAAAAAAATTTGAATGAAAAATGACATTTAATACAGAAATATATTAATATTAGAGAATAATAATAATAATGATAATAATAATAATAATAATAATAATAATAATAATAATAATATATATTTGTACGAATGATTTTTGGCCAGCCTTGAATCACTCATTTAATTAAATATTTAAATCTCATTGAAAAGTAATGGTAAAAAATTTGAATGAAAAATGAAATTTAATACAGAAATATATTAATATTAGAGAATAATAATAATAATGATAATAATAATAATAATAATAATAATAATAATAATAATAATAATATATTTGTACGAATGATTTTTGGCCAGCCTTGAATCGCTCATTTAATCAAAATTTTAAATCTCATTGAAAATTAATGGTAAAAAAATTTAAATGAAAAATGAAATTTAATACAGAAATATATTAATATTAGAGAATAATAATAATAATAATGATAGAAAAGAGTAATTATTACTGAATAATGATAAAAATAATCAAATCCTCATCGTTCTCACGTTTAACCATCGCGAACGCATTGGATCGTTTTTCATCTCTTCTTCGGACGATTGTAAACGCGAAGAGAGAGAGAGAGGGAGAGAGAGAGAGGGAGAGGAGAGAGAGAGAGAGAGAGAGAGAGAGAGAGAGAGAGAGAGAGAGAGAGAGAGAGAGAGAGAGAGAGAGAGAGAGAGAGAGAGAGAGGAGAGAGAGAGAGAGAGAGAGAGAGAGAGAGAGAGAGAGAGAGAGAGAGA
>OY769903.1:30766808-31013050 GCA_963669185.1 Dyspetes luteomarginatus
TATATAGGGGTAATAATATATAATACTATGTAGTATGGTAATATTATAACTCTATAGCATATACGAGCCGCAATCTCGCGTCAAATATCAAACATACCCTTTTCCTTCGCCTCTCACTTTCGCTCTCTCTCTCTCTTTCTATCTTCGCCGAGGCCTCTCGTTCTCTCTCGAGCAATCTCTAATCTTTCATCCACCCCTACCCCATTTACTCATCTTGTCAAACATCCCCTCTTACACGTGTGCTCATGTGATACATAAACTCTCGTGTAACGCCTCGATTATGTTTCTCGCTTAATTTCACCTCGATAAGGTCATTTTACGATTTTTTTTTTACCGCTTACCATTTTTTTTTTACCATTTCCACGATAACGATATTATTGTTGTTTTTTTTTTGTTAGGACACTTAAGAATAATGGAAAAATATGGACTTGGAGTTCCTTTTTTTTTTTAATTAATTTCCATCAAAATTATTTTTAATTCTTTTCCTCTTGGAACTGGACATTAATATTATTATTATTTTTTTTTTGTTACATAAATTTAGGATTTTTTGGTATTTTTATAATTGCTGGTAAATTTGCCTTTGCAAGGATACTTAAGAATAATGAAAAAATATGGACTTGGAGTTCCTTTTTTTTTAATTAATTTCCATCAGAATTATTTTTAATTCTTTTCCTCTTCGAACTCGACATTAACATTATTAATTTTTTTTTTGTTACATAAATTTAGGAGTTTTTGGTATTTTTGTAATTGCTGGTAAATTTGCCATTGCACGGATACTTGAGAATAATGGGAAAATAATTACTTGGAGTTCCTTTTTTTTTTTTAAATTAATTTCCATCAAAATTATTTTTAATTCTTTTCCTCTTGGAACTGGACATTAATATTATTATTATTTTTTTTTTGTTACATAAATTTAGGAATTTTTTGGTATTTTTATAATTGCTGGTAAATTTGCCTTTGCAAGGATACTTTAGAATTATGGGAAGATTTGTACTTTAATTTTTTAAAGTACTTTAATTTTTATTTTTTAAATATTTTTTTATCAACAAATATATTTTTTTTGGTCTATTCAAATATCTTGCTTAAAATCTACCTATTCGAATTTATCACTTACGAGCTAAAAAGTGTACAAAATTCAGATAGATCAATACGTAAATTTTTTGCAACTGGGTCAAGGAAATATTTATTTTTGTCGTGTTAATAGGAGATAAAAAAATATGTGGAGTGCTCCGATATTAAAATACTTCAATACTGAATTAAAATATTATCGTCATTGATAGATAAAAGACGCTTCCGTTTTCTAAATTTAAAACTCAGCGATTCTTATATATAAAAAAAAAAAAGAAAAAAAAAGAGAATAGTCAAAAGAGGAGAGGAAACGATGAACGGTTACATGGCAAAATTCACAGTTTTACATATTTCTCCACTGTCAGAGTATAATTCCATCTATATACAAGTACTTTTCTGCTCGGAGAGCTCGAGATTCGGCAATAATGTAATAGAGAGAATCCGAAAAACCTCAAGAAAGGGACGAAAAAAAAAAAAAAAAAGAAAAAGTAAGACAATGAAAAAGAAAATCATGAAACCTTCACAGGAGGAAGAAGGAGAAAAAAAGCAAGCAAGACAGAAAGAGAGAGAGAGAGAGAGAGAAAAAAAACACCCCCAAGAAAAGCCGAGTGATTGCGAGTATGATTGCAAAAGAGGACGATGAAAAAGCTCTCGCGCAAGGGGGTGAAAGAGAGAAGAGAACGAAGAAGAGGAACACCACTTTTATATCTGGCTCCTGGATTTTCATATCGTTTTATCGCTCCTACATTCGCTATCCCAGTCATGTTTATCTTCCTACGCCACAAGGAGTGAGAGAGGGCGCTCTTTTCTACACGCTTATTTCTCTCTCTCTCTCTCTCTCTCTCTCTCTTATTCTATCTCTTTTATTTTTTTTACTCTCGCACTACTGGAATCTCTCCTACCACGACACTTTTTCCCTCGCCCACCCCGGCAGCAATATCATTCTCATTCATTTTTATCTCCCTCTCTCCTTTTGTCCTATATATATATATATATATATATATATACAAACGTCCCAATCTTCTCTTTCGCTATGATCAGCGACGTTTTACTTTCGTATATATACTATATATTGACTTGGTGAACTCTGTGCTATCCTCCACACAAACACAAAAATACACACACACACACACACACACACACATTCAATATAGTCTCTCATTCTTTTGCACGCGACAGGGAGAAAAGAACTTGATACTTACTGCTATACCATTGAGGCTGTAACTAATAATGTTATGCTTTCCGGATTATTATTATTACATATTATTATTATTATTATTATTATTATAGGCAGTATCTGCTCTTTTATTAAATAAAGAGTTTAGCTGCTGCTCCCTATATACTGCACTCTCATAAATTATTCAGGACTTTTTCTCTTACAATACGCACTTATATATCTATATATGCAGTAATTTTTTTGGACTAATGTCAGAAGCAGCCTCTGTATAGAGTCAATTTTTTTTTTGTTTTTAAATTAGTTTTTTTGTTAATTCACTGTGTGGGGATAAGAAACTATTAATTGTGTATAATTCGCTGAAGCAAATGTAGAAACTTTTTTAAAAATGGCAAAAGCTCCCAAGCGATATATATATATACAATTAATTTAGGGATCCTTGTACACTTTTATATATATTTATATACATACACTTTTATATATATATTAATTGACTTTAACAAAAAGTGTACAAGGATCCTTAAATTATTGGAATATGTCGAGTGGCTAAAAAAAAAAAAAAAAGGTCAAAAAAGGCTGGTCAGGTCGGGTCATAATTTGATGGAAAATGGTCAGAATCGAGTGTCGAAGGCATTTATGTCGATGCATAAATATACGTAAAATAAGATTTTTTTCGTTTCGAAATAAGCTACGTCCCGATCTCAGGGTATGCTCGATGCCGAGAAAGAGAAAGAGAGAGAGAGAGAAAGAGAAAGAGAGAAAGAGAGAGAGAGAGAGAGAGAGCGAAAAGACTCATAAATAGTTGGTCGGCATTTTTACGAGCGATATACGTTTTTCCTATAACCTCTTTTGAGCGTACGAGTGGCCTCACTCACCCCCTCCAAGTCCCCACCCCCTTTTTTTCTCACTCACCCCGTCAGAATGTTCGTGATTAATATTACGAGAGTTTGCGCAACTCTCGTAAAGTTAGCATACGTAGTTATGGGAGTACTTGGACTTTTGCGGGTGTCGAGCGACGTTTTCTCATATACCCTCTCGCTCTCTTCATCCCCGAGTGCACCTTCTAGGGGTAGTTTTCTCACTTTCTCATTCCTTTTTTTTTTTTTTCTTCTTCTTCTTCTTCTTCCTCTTATTCTTTCAATGGATAAAAGGGGGGGGGGGGGACGATATTCCTAATGGCAAGAGACGTACATATGTATATATGTATATATATACATATATATATATATACACTCAAAACTCTCTCAGGTTTTTAGCTCTCAGAGTTCTCCAAACCTCCCTCGTCGCAACGAGTCTCTCCTACCGACTTTTTTTCCACCCTTATCGTGGCAAAACTACCCCTCTCCACCCCCCCCCCACCCCCCACCCTATCGACACTGTAAATTTATCGTCGAGTTAAACCGTTAATATCTGCTTTCGCAGGCTCTAAATCAATGGAAAATATTCTAATTGGAATATGAAAAAAGTTGGCGCAGCTTGGAAGAGTCTCGATCCTCTTAATTTTCTTTTTCCTCCCCCTTGTATATATATATATAGCCAAGATAGAGAGTGAGAAAGTAGAAAGTGTTTGTATATATATATAAATATATATGTATATATATATGTATATAAACTCTTTCTACTTTCTCACTCTCAATCTTGGCTCTCTCGATTTCGGTAAAATCGCGAGTAAGGGCGCCAAAGGGGCGCGCACCCTCTTTTCAACCCCCTCCCTCCCGGAAAAAAATTATCATGCGTATATGCACGAGATCGAGGAGAGCCAAGAAAAGGGGGGCAAGAAGAACTCACGCTTGCACCTTTCACCCCCATTTCACCCCCCCCCCCACCACCACCCCTCTCTCTCTCTCTCTCTCTCTCTCTCTCCCCTTCTTTCTCTGCATCAACCACGCACACTCTCGAAAGGACGAAAATTAAATTATATCTCACGTGTAAAAGCAGATAATAAGCTTGACAAGAAAAATTAGAGACAAATTTTTTTTTTTTTTTTTCTCTCAAGGGTGAAACTGCAATTTTTTTTTTTGATGTCTCGATGGTGAAATGAAAAAATGATTCGAACGAAAAATAGGTAAAAAAAAATTGAATCATAATAATTGTGAAGAAAAATTATAATTTTTCATTTGAATTTTTTTCAATTTATACCCAACCCCCTTAATATCCCCAGCAATGTTTCGTCAGTCACAGTAATGATCGATTAATATAAAAAATTAATGGGCAAAGAAAATAGACAATTTTATGATGTAAACAAAATTGAAGAAAAATTATAATTTTGCATTTGATTTTTTTTTCAATTCATACCCAACCCCCTTAATATCCCCAGCAATGTTTCGTCAGTCACAATAATGATCGATTAATATAAAAAATTAATAGGCAAAGAAAATAGACAATTTTATGATGAAAAAAAAATTGAAGAAAAATTATAATTTTTCATTTGAATTTTTTTCAATTTATACCACACCCCCTTAATATCCCCAGCAATGTTTCGTCAGTCACAATAATGATCGATTAATATAAAAAATTAATAGGCAAAGAAAATAGACAATTTTATGATGTAAAAAAAATTGAAGAAAAATTATAATTTTGCATTTGATTTTTTTTTCAATTTATACCCAACCCCCTTAATATCCCCAACAATGTTGCGACAGTCACAATAATGATCGATTAATATAAAAAATTAATAGACAAAGAAAAGAGACAATTTTATGATGTAAAAAAAATTGAAGAAAAATTATAATTTTTCATTTGATTTTTTTTCAATTTATACCCAACCCCCTTAATATCCCCAACAATGTTGCGACAGTCACAATAATGATCGATTAATATAAAAAATTAATAGACAAAGAAAAGAGACAATTTTATGATGTAAAAAAAATTGAAGAAAAATTATAATTTTTCATTTGATTTTTTTTCAATTTATACCCAACCCCCTTAATATCCCCAGCAATGTTTCGTCAGTCACAATAATGATCGATTAATATAAAAAATTAATAGACAAAGAAAACAGACAATTTTATGATGTAAAAAAAATTGAAGAAAAATTATAATTTTTCATTTGAATTTTTTTCAATTTATACCCAACCCCCTTAATATCCCCAGCAATGTTTCGTCAGTCACAATAATGATCGATTTATATAAAAAATTAATAGGCAAAGAAAACAGACAATTTTATGATGTAAAAAAAATTGAAGAAAAATTATAATTTTGCATTTGAATTTTTTTCAATTCATACCCAACCCCCTTAATATCCCCAGCAGTGTTTCGTCAGTCCCAATAATGATCGATTAATATAAAAAATTAATAGACAAAGAAAACAGACAATTTTGTGATGTAAAAAAAATTGAAGAAAAATTATAATTTTGCATTTGATTTTTTTTTCAATTTATACCCAGCCCCCTTAATATCCCCAGCAATGTCTCGTCAGTCACAATAATGATCGATTTATATAAAAAATTAATAGACAAAGAAAACAGACAATTTTATGATGTAAAAAAAATTGAAGAAAAATTATAATTTTTCATTTGATTTTTTTTCAATTTATACCCAACCCCCTTAATATCCCCAGCAATGTCTCGTCAGTCACAATAATGATCGATTAATATAAAAAATTAATAGGCAAAGAAAAGAGACAATTTTATGATGTAAAAAAAATTGAAGAAAAATTATAATTTTGCATTTGAATTTTTTTCAATTTATACCCAACCCCCTTAATATCCCCAGCAATGTTTCGTCAGTCACAATAATGATCGATTAATATAAAAAATTAATAGGCAAAGAAAATAGACAATTTTGTGATGTAAAAAAAATTGAAGAAAAATTATAATTTTGCATTTGATTTTTTTTTCAATTTATACCCAGCCCCCTTAATATCCCCAGCAATGTCTCGTCAGTCACAATAATGATCGATTTATATAAAAAATTAATAGACAAAGAAAACAGACAATTTTATGATGTAAAAAAAATTGAAGAAAAATTATAATTTTTCATTTGATTTTTTTTCAATTTATACCCAACCCCCTTAATATCCCCAGCAATGTCTCGTCAGTCACAATAATGATCGATTAATATAAAAAATTAATAGGCAAAGAAAAGAGACAATTTTATGATGTAAAAAAAATTGAAGAAAAATTATAATTTTGCATTTGAATTTTTTTCAATTTATACCCAACCCCCTTAATATCCCCAGCAATGTTTCGTCAGTCACAATAATGATCGATTAATATAAAAAATTAATAGGCAAAGAAAATAGACAATTTTATGATGAAAAAAAAATTGAAGAAAAATTATAATTTTTCATTTGAATTTTTATCAATTTATACCCAACCCCCTTAATATTCCCAGCAATGTTTCGTCAGTCACAATAATGATCGATTAATGTAAAAAATTAATAGACAAAGAAAACAGACAATTTTATGATGTAAAAAAAATTGAAGAAAAATTATAATTTTTCATTTGATTTTTTTTCAATTTATACCCAACCCCCTTAATATCCCCAGCAATGTTTCGTCAGTCACAATAATGATCGATTTATATAAAAAATTAATAGGCAAAGAAAACAGACAATTTTATGATGTAAAAAAAATTGAAGAAAAATTATAATTTTGCATTTGAATTTTTTTCAATTCATACCCAACCCCCTTAATATCCCCAGCAATGTCTCGTCAGTCACAATAATGATCGATTTATATAAAAAATTAATAGACAAAGAAAACAGACAATTTTATGATGTAAAAAAAATTGATGCCCCCAAACTATTGGAAAATTTAATAGAGAAAATAAATTTGTATAATGTGCTCCATGCGTGTGTATATTATGCGTGTGTGCATTTGTAAATTGTAAATAGCTTTTGAGGCGGAGATTTCGCATCAACTATATATATATAGACGCTCGTGGGACAATAAATTACAAAAGCGGAAGCGGGTAATAATAATGTGGCAAACGGCGTTAAATATGGTCGGTTGTGACAGGGCTAATAGGGGAGGAGGGAGAGATACTCGTGTTCACCTCTCCTCGTCGTGTACTCGCTCTCTCTCTCTCTCTCTCTCTCTCTCCCCCTCCATCACTTTCTTTCTCTCTCTCTTTCTCTAGTCGTATCTATATATCTATGTATCTATATATATATATATATATTATAGGCACTATAAAGGCACATAAGGTCGGAGAGCTCGCAACTCTCTTATACCCATTATGCATATAAACGTATATATATATATATACATATATATATATATATATATATATATATATATATGTATATATGTATATGTACATTATAGAGCGGTATACATAGTGGCAGTGAAGATCCTTCTGTGGGGTGAAAGGCCCGTCTGCCACATTATCCTTAATTTATCGTCAGTTCATTGTTATTGTACACTGAGAAACCATCAATGCTCAGAGTGGCTCGCTTTATTAAAACGATCATGAAAAAGCAACGGTGCAAAATAATATCTCAAAAACTTTCCTATACGATGGCGTGTTGGTCAAAATTGTTTATATATATATTGGTTGGTTGAAATATATATATATTTCAACCTACCAATTTTTTCAACCATATATATATATATATATATATATATATATATATATATATATATATATATATATATATATATATATATATATATATGGTTGAAAAAATCTCGAAAATTGCCAATGTAACTTGAATACAAGTATTTTTATTTAATTTGTTTATTATTATATGATATTTAACAAGCTCGCTCATAGATGCTCCTTAATTTTATTTATCCTTAATTTATCGTCAGTTCATTGTTATTGTACACTGAGAAACCATCAATGCTCAGAGTGGCTCGCTTTATTAAAACGATCATGAAAAAGCAACGGTGCAAAATAATATCTCAAAAACTTTCCTATACGATGGCGTGTTGGTCAAAATTGTTTATATATATATATATATATATATATATATATATATTTATTGGTGGTAAAAATTGGTTGGTGGAAATATATATATATATGGTTGAAAAAATCTCGAAAATTGTCAATGTAACTTGAATACAAGTGTTTTTATTTAATGGGTTTATTATTATATGATATTTAACAAGCTCGCTCATAGATGCTCCTTAATTTTATTTATCCTTAATTTATCATTAGTTCATTGTTATTGTACACTGAGAAACCATCAATGATAATACATTAATTATCATTTTATAATTCGTATCTTTTTTTTTAAATTCTTTTACTATCCGCAAAATGCTGCGATATTTATTGACGATAAAACCATTAATAAATAATTAATGGTTTTATCGTCAATAAATATATTAATAAATAATTAATGGTTTTATCGTCAATAAATATCGCAGCATTTTGCGGATAGTGAAAAAATTAAAAAAAATATATATACGAATTATAAAATGATAATTAATGTATTATCAGAAATTATTTAATGAAAAAATAAAAATTTTAAATTCAAAAAAATGAGCTGAAGTGTAAAATTATTATTTTTCAAACAGCAAAATATCTCAACGTTTTAAATGTTAAATATGAAAAAAAGAAATCGAAATAAAAACAAATTTCAACATAGAAATAATATGAAAATTGTAACTTCAACTGTACATTTTTTTTTGTTGTCAGAATATGGTCATGGAATGATGAATAAATAATTTATACATAAAATGGAAATTTTGGTTTAATTATTTTGTAATTTTTTTTTAATTTTTTTTCAGCCTCGTTTATATGTATTTTTCTTTCGATCGAATAAAACATTGAACCAAAGTACGCGATATAATGATTATGATAGTTTGTGAGAGGCTGTTAAAATGAAATATAAATGAATATTTGATTGCCCTATGTATATCCGGTTAACGAGGCTTTCTATGCACACACAAATACACACAAAGTATATATATATAAATGTGTGTGTGTGTGTGTATATATATGTGTGTGTGTGTGTTCAGGATGACGAGAGAGCGATCGGTCGTTTAGTCAAAATCGGGACGAATTTTCGTCCGCAGTGACATTGAGGGGGTGGGGAGGATGAGAGAGAGAGAGAGAGAGAGAGAGAAAGGTCAGAGAATTCGCCAAAATGGATTGGCACATCGTGTATCTCGATTGCAACAGCACGCACACGTTCTACATCGATATACACACAAAAGACAAATTTTCATATATATATATATATATAGATTTATGCTACAGGTCATGTGTCTGTGCGAGATGTGAAAATTTCGTTGGATAATTGACGGTGACTCTGGCGAGGTTCGCGAGTGGATTTGATCGGGGCTCATGAATTAATTGCTCGGGGATAAAACGTTGAATGGTGAGAGAGAATTTTGGTGGCCGCAGAGGACGAGAATAATTAGCAGAATGGTAATGGTTGAGCGTTACATCGCCTCTGAATGGTATTTAAGGCTATAAACTCGCGAGCTCTGAGCATTTTGCAACCCTGCTACAACCATCCCTAATATATGTATATATATATATATATCTATGTACGTCCCTAATATATATTCGTCTAATATATATATATATAGCCACTAGCTACGATAATAATTATTTGACGACCTAATTTAAAAGCTATAAGGGTAAGAAATGACTTTGCTTATAAATGCTCGAGAGTACTTTAGCATATCACCTGAGAAAAATATAATACTATGCTTTTTTTACTAGATAATAAATATTTCAGTTATTTTATTTATTTTTTTTCATAAAAAAAAAATACGAAGGCCATTTTTTACGTTCTTTAAATGTTGGAAAAAAAAACTTAATTTTTCTCTGTATCAAAGTTTTTCTATTTCGAAATTTGCCACTTTTTGGCCCTTTTTGGTGTTTTATATATATATATATATATATATATATATATATATATATAATGGATATATATGTATATATATGTAGGCACGAGCTAGGATAATAATTATTTGGCGACCTAATTTAAAAGCTATAAGGGTAAGAAATGACTTTGCTTATAAATACTCGAGAGTACTTTTGCATCACCTGAGAAAAATATAATACTATGCTTTTTTTACTAGATAATAAATATTTCAGTTATTTATTTATTTATTTTTCATTAAAAAAAAAATACGAAGGCCATTTTTTACGTTCTTTAAATGTTGGAAAAAAAAACTTAATTTTTCTCTGTATCAAAGTTTTTCTATTTCGAAATTTGCCACTTTTTGGCCCTTTTTGGCGTTTTATATACATATATATGTAGGCACGAGCTACGATAATAATTATTTGACGACCCAATTTAAAAGCTATAAGGGTAAAAAATGACTTTGCTTATAAATGCACGAGAGTACTTTTGCATATCATTTGAGAAAAATATGCTCTTTTTACTAGATAATAAATATTTCAGTTATTTTTGTTTTTTTTTTTTTTTTCATAAAAAAAAAAAAAATACGGAGCAGGCTATTTTTTACGTTCTTTAAGTGTTAAATGTAGTCTCGACGAGTTGAATGAAAAGTTTGGGATTTTTGAAATAGAACGAGGAGTCAAATAAATCTGTGAATTGAATACGAAAACGAGCACGAGCTAGCAAACATCCATATATATATATATATGGATGTTTGCTAGCTCGTGCTCGTTTTATATATATATATATATATATATATATATATATTTTTTTTTTTCAATTTCAGTTTTTTCTTTTTTTTTTCCATTAAAAAAAAAAATACGAAGGACATTTTTTACGTTCTTTAAATGTTGGAAAAAAAAAAAAAACTTAACTTTTCTCTGCATCAAAGTTTTTCGATCTCGGAATTTGCCACTTTTTGGCCCTAAACGATTTATCAATCGCATAGTCTCGACGAGTTGAATGAAAAGTTTGGGATTTTTGAAATAGAACGAGGAGTCAAATAAATCCGTGAATTGAATACGAAAACGAGCACGAGCTAGCAAACATCCATATATATATATATATATATATATATATACATATATATATCCATATATATATATATATATATATATATATATATATATATATATATATATATAGTAAATGTCACTCGGACACTTTTCAAAGAGCTTCTTAAAGTTATATCCCAGCTAAACTGGAATATGATAAATCCTTTCGATATCCTTTTTTTCCCCACCTCTATTTTCGCATTTCCGTTTCCATCGTCATTCGTAACGTAACAAATATACTCTGTGTACGATGTGAGATGCTCTATATATATTTCCTACGACAACGACGAGGACGAGGACGCCGAGGACGCAGAGGACAAGGACAACGACGAGGAGAATAAAAGCTACAACGGGCAAAGCGTTAAAATTCTCATTCGTCTATCTCTCTCATCTCAACCCAAACGAGATGAAACGAGATGGAAAAGCAGCAGCAGCAGCAGCAGCTAAACTTTCGTGGACGAAAAGAGAGACAGAGTCTGTAAGCTCCGCCCTAAAAACGATTTTGGGGCGGAGCTTACGAATGTTACCCCCCCCCCCCCCCCCCCCGCCACCGTTAAATACATTTCACGACGACGACCTCCACCACCACCACCACCACCAACCAAGAGACCAAAATTCTCCACCACCGATGTGGTTCTCGATGGTCCATTCAACTCTCAACAAGCACACAAAAATCTCAACCACGAATCGTCAACTTCACATTTGCTCCATCTAACAGTTTATTCTCTAACTATACTGCGAATTACGAACTGTCGGCAAACTATCACGAATAATAGAAATTTTTAACTAAAAATTTATTCAAAAATATTTTTTTTTCTTTTTTTTTTAAATTGAATATATAATTTTTTGCTAAATTTTAGGAATGAATATTGTATTTTTGTAACAATTGAAGTAACAAAAAAAAATTTATTCATTCAATTCAATGATAATTATTTTCTCCATTTTATGTGAAAAATATTTATGTTTGTAAAATTCAAACACACTTGAGCGCCGAGCTGATTTTTCTCTGCTTTCAATATTTTTTTATTCAAAATTTAATATTTTTTTTTAAATTTTAATATTTTTTTTTTAATTTTAATATTTTTTTTAATTTTAATATTTTTTTTTTAATTTTAATATTTTTTTTTTATTTTAATATTTATTTATTTTAAATTGAATATATAATTTTTTGCTAAATTTTAGGAATGAATATTCTATCTTTGTAACAATTGAAGTAACAAAAAAAAAATTTATTCATTCAATTCAATGATAATTATTTTCTCCATTTTATGTGAAAAATATTTATTTTTGTAAAATTCAAACACACTTGAGCGCGGAGCTAATTTTTCTATACTTTCTATATTTTTTTATTCAAAATTTAATATATTTTTTTAATTTTAATATTTTTTTATTCAAAATTTAATATTTTTTTTTTAATTTTAATATATTTTTTTTTTAAATTGAATATATAATTTTTTGTTAAATTTTAGAAATGAATATTCTATCTTTATAACAATTGAAGTAACAAAAAAAAAATTATTCATTCAATTCGAAGATAATTATTTTCTCAATTTTATGTGAAAAATATTTATTTTTGTAAAATTCAAACACACTTGAGCGCGGAGCTAATTTTTCTATACTTTCTATATTTTTTTATTCAAAATTTAATATTTTTTTTTTAATTTTAATATTTTTTTTTAAATTTTAATATTTTTTTTAAATTTTAATATTTATTTATTTTAAATTGAATATATAATTTTTTGCTAAATTTTAGGAATGAATATTCTATCTTTGTAACAATTGAAGTAACAAAAAAAAAATTTATTCATTCAATTCAATGATAATTATTTTCTCCATTTTATGTGAAAAATATTTATTTTTGTAAAATTCAAACACACTTGAGCGCGGAGCTAATTTTTCTATACTTTCTATATTTTTTTTATTCAAAATTTAATATATTTTTTTAATTTTAATATTTTTTTATTCAAAATTTAATATTTTTTTTTAAATTTTAATATATTTTTTTTAATTTTAATATATTTTTTAAAATTTTAATACATTTTTTTTTTAAATTGAATATATAATTTTTTGTTAAATTTTAGAAATGAATATTCTATCTTTGTAACAATTGAAGTAACAAAAAAAAAATTATTCATTCAATTCGAAGATAATTATTTTCTCAATTTTATGTGAAAAATATTTATTTGTATAAAATTCAAACAGACTTGAGCTGATTTTGCTCTGCTTTTTGTTCCGGCGACTCGTCAGTCCCAGCATAGACTGACGAAGCGTTTAACAAATGTATATTTCCATTGAATACTTTTTTTAGTTGGCGAAATTAATTTAAATTTAACAAATCCTCGAAATTTAGAAACTCTAATGGCGTCAGACACAAGCATAGATGCGATTAAAAAATTTACATGCATCGAAAGAATATTGCACAATAATATTTCAAGACTTACTCATTGCAGAAATTCTTCATTTGTTCAAAGTAGAAAAGTTCTCGTAACACGGAGGCGAGGCGCCATTTTGATGTATGGTGGACGCAATTCAACACTTTTATTACACCGAAAAAAAAAATCCAATTACTAAACATTAAATATTACAAAAAAGTAAGTTCTAATTTACATAACAATTCACTGTTATTCACCACACGAGACTTCGATCTAAAGAAAATGTATAATCGCGATAATTAACCGACGGAATAAATATTTGACGAAAATGTCGCCGCAATAAACCGTTAAATTAAAAGTCGAAAATATCGTATGAAAAGTAAATATTCCGATAAAATAATTATACGATAAGCTTCTTACACTCGCAAAGATCGATTTTCCAATATTTTTTAGAATTATTAGCACTTTGAAATAACCGATGGAAACGGATTTTGTAAGGACGCGTCTTTCTCAATTGCTTACACATGCGGCTGATCGGGGAAACGTGGCGGTTGGCGGCATTCGAAATGGTGATAGTTCGCGATTGCGCGGTAAGGCGGCAGCACCTGCTACAGTAGCGGTGCTTCTACCTCTATACACACACATATATATATATACATATATATGTATAAAAGTATACGTTGCATGTATTCGCGTCGAATAATGAAAATATATATTAGACGATTATAATTGTACGCACCGAAACTAAATTACTAAAATATTCAACTTTCTGATATTAATATTTCATTTATCGCACTATCGAGACGCGTTCTTGTTTGTCGAGGAGCGACAAAGACTCGGCACGTTTGAATCGACAAGTTAGCATGAAAATTTCTTAATGCTCTACAACAACAACAAAAATAGTCTCAAATTACTTTTACCCTCATGAAGAAGACGATTTCCCGACTTTTTATCAGAATCCGAACGACAAAATACGAGAAAGAAGTGAATTTCTCGAGGATGTGACTTGCTCGATTTTTTTGTGCAACTTACTCACGACGCCACCGCGGCAAAAGTAATTCGAACGGCTCGAACCGGCGATAGTTCTCAATAGTGGCCGCGCGGCGGCAGCACGTGACGGGCACGGCACTGCCACCATACGGGAAATAGCTCAAGCTCAACTAGCTATATCCCATGTCATTGAATAGTAATGATAATTTTTCGAAGCTCTAATTGTTTAATATACTAAAGAAATATTGTATGTGCAGAAATTAAATTAATTTGAATTCTCGTTTATTTACCATCCTACCCTTACAATCAATCCATAATGTCGTATCTCTTGTTACGTATTTTTGAGGTTATCAACATCTCATAAACGCCGATTGAACGATTAAACTAGCTGTATTCAATGTCATTGAATAGTAATGACAATTTTTCGAAGCACTAATTGTTTAATATACTAAAGAAATATTCTATGTGCAGAAATTAAATTGATTTGAATCCTCGTTTATTTACCATCCTATCCTTACAATCCATCCATAATGTATCGCTTGTTACGTATTTTTGAGGTTATCAACTTCTCATAAATGCCGATTGAACGATTAAACTAGCTGTATTGAATGTCAGAATAATAATGATGGCAATTTTTCGAAGCACTAATTCTTTAATATACTAAAGAAATGTTGTATGGGCTCGTTTATTTACCAACCTATCCTATCCTTACAATCCATCCATAATGTCGTATCTCTTGTTACGTATTTTTGAGGTTATGAACATCTCATAAACGCCGATTGAACGAATAGTGTTTTTTTATTTAATGTTTATTTCGATTGCGAGTTCACCGTTGAGATTGCAGAATGGGTATGATCTAATAAATATTATCCATTTGTTAATATTTAATACTTAATAAATAAATAATCGTCGATTTTACTTTCTTCAGAGCCGCCACCAGCCAAGATACGCAAGTCGAACATAAACACACCAACTTCATCTGTGGTTCTTGATTTGACGGAAATTTGTGATTGGAAAGAATCTGAAGCGATAGCGATAAAGCATTATGAAGTTGACGAAATGAGCTTTACGGAAATTACTTATGCACAATTGGCTGCTGTACAGCTTTGTGTCTCTCGAATGCTCATCAATGCCAATTGCTCGCATTTTGTAGGAATTGCATCTGATATTTCTGCCCAGTCTCTTCCAGGATTAATGCTGGGGTAAAAGTATTTCGAATGATTTATCAATAATTTTCTGGCCATGTTTGAGGAAAAAAAAAGCTAAATATTGATTAATTTATTTATCATTTTCGTAATATTTAAA
Source organism: Dyspetes luteomarginatus (assembly GCA_963669185.1). Lineage (NCBI taxonomy): Eukaryota > Metazoa > Arthropoda > Insecta > Hymenoptera > Ichneumonidae > Dyspetes > Dyspetes luteomarginatus. The sequence goes on from OY769903.1 coordinate 30,782,577, forward strand.
ATGATTTTTCAGCAATTTTTTAAACCTTATTTCTGGACAAAATAATAATTCATTTATTTATTTAAATGTTTAGTGTGATGTCAACTGGCCGTGCATTTGTGTGCTTGCCAGCTCTATCTCGAGAATCCAAACGTATCTGCGATAAATTAAACATTTGTCATATATTTACGCAGCGAGACAATAACGGATTGATCAAAGAGATTGAAAATTTTACCGTACATGGAAAACGTACATTTCTCACACAAGCCAAAGAGCCAAATTCCGATTTACCAGAATTTTCATCATCGTCTGAGCATTACAATAAATTTGCATACGCAATAACAACTTCCGGTTCGACTGGAGAACCAAAAATCGTCAGGGTCACTCACAGCTCGATAGTTCCAAATATTATCGACTTGAGAGAAATTTTAAATGTTTCTAAAATTGACATAATAGCTCAATTAACTCCAGTTACTTTTGATCCCAGTATGATTGAAATATTTTTGAGTCTCTCTTGCAATGCTAAATTATTAACGATTTCTCAGGAGATCAAAAATAATCCTCATATTTTATTAAAAATCCTCGTTAATAGTAAAGTTTCGATTCTTCAAACTACCCCTTCATTGTTGCTGCACAAATGGTCTCACGAAGAATTGAAAAAAAGTCTTCTGGGCAATGAAACTGATTTGAGAATTATTTTGCTCGGTGGTGAAGATTTTCCAAATAATTCGATTATCTCAAAAATTCAATCTGTCGAGAATCAAACGAGAATTTTCAATATTTATGGGATAACAGAAATTTCTTGCTGGTCGAGCATTTGTGAAATTCATAAATATGATCGTAATGTCGGGCTGGGCAGAATTCTGAGCGAGACAATTTTTCAAGTTAGAAATGAGACAGGAAAAATAATTGAGGATGGCGAAGGAATTCTTTACATAGGTAAATATTGTCGTTGGACTGAAGAATTTTTGAATATTTAAAAAATTTAACTTTTTCATCACGATCGATGCTTTTTTTTTATATCCAACAGGCAGTAATTCCAGAGTATGTTTGATAGACGACGAGGATATTACACTCTTAAATAGTACAGTATTTCGAAATACAGGAGATGTCGTTGAGGTATAAAAATTGCACGTACGACTAAAAAAAAAAAAAAAATCTCACATTTATGTACTTTATGAATTTTTAAAAATTGCCATTTTAATTCCAGATCGATCGAGATGGTCTAGTGAGCCTGAAAGGCCGTAAAGATCGTCGAGTTAAAAGATACGGCACGATACTTGACTTGGCATTGCTGGAAAAACAAGTTTGTTTATTATTCTTTGTGGAAAATTGCCGTGCATTATTCAACGATGATAATCAATCGCTACATTTTTATTTCACGACTTTTGACAAATCACCGATAGGGAATAAAAAAATCGAATACACAACAGCCATTGTGAGGGTTGCAGAAATATTTGGCAATATTTGTCATCTTGATAAAATTTTCATGATAAATCGATTCAAATTAACTTCGCATGGAAAAATATGCGATCATTTTTTGAAAAAACATTCCCAATCAATCGAGCATCCAGAACTCCGAGATAAAATCGAAGAGAAATTTAATGCTGTAAAAATATTTGATAATATTTGGAAACGTTTTTTACCGTTTGACAATAATTCAGGATTTCTTGATATGGGAGGATCCTCGATAGTTGCTCTACGAATTGCTGATGAGCTTGCAAACGAAATTGGCCATAAATTTCCAGAGCTCATTGGGCATTTGTTGAGAAATGAAAATTTTTATACTTGTCGAGCTTACGTTGAGAGACAAATGCCGAATTTATCGAAAAGTTTGAATGACGTGACGATTATCCAAGAATTGTCAATGAGCACAATCGAAGAATCGCCAACGAGAAAAATCGAAGAATCGTCAACGAGAAAAATCGAAGAATTGTCAACGAGAAAAATCGAAGAATCGTCAACAAGCACAATTGGAGAATCGCCTGAACAATTCGAGCCTGAAAAAAGCAAAAAAAATAACAAAGAATGTAAAAAACATGAAAAACGAATTGTCAATTCAAAAATCCCAGAAATTATCATACCATGGCAAAAATGTCGAGGCAGAAGCAGTTTTCCCCTCTCGATGACAGGGGAGGAGAAAATATCGCTGATGAAATATAGAAAATTACGAATGCACAGTCGTTATTATTTGGATAAATGCGTTGATGCGTCGCCAACGATTTTTTGCTATCCAGGGTTCGTTAAAAAAATTCTCGATCGAATGTAAAAAAAAAAAATATACAATTTTACGTTCTTTTTTTTGCTTCAGTGAAAAAAATTATGTGACTGTTGGCTCGCACGCGGGCATTATATATACAGTTGCATTGGACCACCGTTATTCTCAAAAATGGAAAGTTTCATTGCCCGACAGAATTGAGGCTTCGATTCTCGTTGTTAATGATTTTCGAGGAATCGTTGGTGAGTTTAATAATTTTTTCTCATTTCCCAACACGATTCTGAACGTTCAATTGCATTTAAAAATAAGTAAAAAATAAAAAATGAGTAAAAAAAAACAATTAATAACAATAGGTACTTACGATGGTTTTCTCTACTGCATTGACCTCAAAACTGGCAAAATTTTCTGGAAATTCAAAACTAACGATGCCATTAAATGCACCGCTGTAATTTGTTCACGAAAAAAAAATATTTTTTTCGGCTCTTACGATCGTAAGGCATATTGCGTTTCGCTGGAGGTAACGAAGAAAATTTTGTTACTCGATATCGAAAAAATTCTCGTGCTTGAAATTGAAAATCTTTAAAAGGGCAAAAAATTATTAGAAAAAGAAAAACAAAAAACATGATTTTGAGTAATTTTTCATAGAATGGACTCGAAATTTGGAACGTTAAAGCAGGAAATGGCAGTATCAGCGCGACTCCATGCATTCACGATGGACTCGATTGCGTTATATTTGCATCACTCGACGGTACTTGCGTGTCCTTGAACCAAGAAAATGGTGAAATTAATTGGAAAAAAAAATTGGATTATCCAGTATTTTCGGGTCCGGTAATTTTGGATGATGGGATTTGTGTTTTTTGCGATGTTTCTGGAAGATTGGACGGTATTTTCGTAGCTAACGGTGAAAAGGTAAAAAAATTAAACGATTAATTGGAAAATTCTTCCATTCCTTTTGTTTTTCTTTTTTTTTTGTTTTTACGTTCAAGTTTTTTCTGTTCAGGCTTGGCAAATAAATATCGACGGTAATATTTTTTCACATTTGCTCGTTCACACCGATCCAACGACAAAATTTCAAAGTCTCATATTTGGCAGTGAAAATAAAAATGTCTACAAATTTGACTGTTCATACGAGACAATTCGTCCAATTTGCCGATTCACGGAGAATTTTGGCGTTTCGGTAATTTCAACTCCGTCATCAGATGGTCGAGTTATCGTCGTGGCTGGCATTAACGGCACATTAAAAATATCTAAATTTATTAACGGCAATGAAATTGCCAATGTAAAACTCGATGGTGAAATTTTTTCATCCCCCTTAATTCACGATGATTTTATCGTTGTTGGTTGTCGAGACAATCATCTGTACATTTACTCCTTAAACGATGGGAAACTTTAATGAAAAAATATTAAATAAAATAAAAAAAAACGTCCAACTTATGGGGGAAAAAAAAAAACATAAAATTTCTCTCAAAGTTAAAGTTTTCTCGTCAATTTCATCGTTGTTGATTGTTGATTTTCGTTAAAAAATACATATTGTATTTTCAAAAAAGTCAATAAATGCTGGCAATGTTTAAAATGAAAATTTGATAAAGAGATGAATGAGATAAAAACAAAAAAAGAAGACACCTCGTCGTAGCACAATGTCATTTATTCCATACGGCTCTCGTATTACAGTAAATATATATATATATATATATATATATATATATATATATATATACACACACATATATATATATATATATAGTGAGTTACGATCCAAAAAATGTTTCACCCTTGGCGTACTTCCGGTTTCCTTCTCATCGATAAAACTCTCTGACACAATTTCCTCGTTTTTTACTTTGCCATTTAGTTTAATTCATTCGTACAGCAATAAGGACTCACATGTGCTCCTAAAGGATTCCTCAAAGCGGCGTGCAAGCGTTGGCGGCCATTTTTTTTTTCTTTTTTCTTCCTTCTGAACCGCAAAAATTTCGCGCTTTACGACTAAATGACGATAATTATTATCACGATACGCCCAACGACCGGCTAAAGGAAAAACTCGCAAGCTCGCGCAAATAATATTTTTAACCCAACTGCGCCATTTTATTCTCGCGCAAGGCAAATTTTCTTAACGAATCATTTTTTTTTCGTTTCTATAAATAAAAAAAAAAAAAATTCTTGTTTAATGCTTCGGGCTAGCCATTAGGAATATTATCCTTTTTTCCATTTCCTTTTTTATCGTTCAATCTCAATTTCCTTCATGCAAGCTTTCGAGTATCGCTTTAACATCTAGAAATGAAAAATTTCAGGCGTAAATTTTTTTTTTCGTGTTTTATCAATATAATAGATTTATATTGCATACATTTGACAGAGACGCCCGCGTTTTACTTCGTACGGATTTTTTAAACATTTTTTTTTTTTTACTTCACTACTCCGGCGTGGCTTTATTTTTTTTAATATATTTTTTTTAAGAATTGCGTTTTTTTTTTTACATATATCTCCAAATAATGATTGCAATAATCCGTAATGATAATTCTAATGTATATTATCGTTAAAAATTGTGACATTTTTTTTGTTTTTCATAGATTTTGCATTTTTTTCTGGATTTTGTTGATTTTTTTTCTTTCTAAATCACGGAAGAGAGTCGATCGGATGTCGCTTACGATAGTGGCGAAAAAAAAAAAAAAAAAAAAGACGAAAGAGCCTTCAAGAATTTTTTTTTTTTTTTTTTTTTTTTTTTTTTTTTTAATTTCGCTCCTGTATTTTCTCTCATTACACCTATTAGACATCTCGATTAGTCTGCATAACATCTCGGTAATTAAAAATATGATACATTTGTAACATCGTTGCCACGAATTCGCCAAAGACGTTATCTCTTCGCCCCTCCTCTGCTTCGTTTTTTTTTTTTTTTTTTCGTTTCTTTTTTATTATTTTTCATTATTTATTTTGTTCATATTCTAGCTCGGATCACAAATTGAGTTTTTCAAGAGCGATTTCTTTATTTTATTTTTCTTCCTTTTCGACGTTTTACTATTCTAATTGGATACGATCGGTGAGAAAGAGAGAATAATCATTGGAAGTTGTTGAGTGCAAGTTTTCATCGTCATTGAGGAAACGGGGGGAGGAGGAGGAGAAGGAAGAGGGGAGGGAGGGGGGGGGGATTGAAAAAAATTAATTGCGCGAGTTTATGGGGAAAAATGTTCGATGGTCAGCATTAATTTCTTGAATTTCACATCGTTCTCCAAGGCATTTCGCCTCCTCTATTTTCTTTCATTGACATATTCGCGATGAGGAATTTATCCTGCAAACGCTACTCGATTTTCCTCAGCATAAACTCAAAAAAAAAAAAAAAGAAAAAAAAAATCTTTTCCTCCAGCTCTGCAAATGAGAAGCGTGAGAGCTTTTATTTACAAAGCAATCGATCTTATTATTTTTGCCTCTGGCTCGGATAATTTATCCATCAGGATCAAAAGAAAAATTTCTCTTGAAATTGAGAAACTTATTTTTTTCTTGCAGTTTTTTTTTTTGTTGTTTAAAAATTTGTAATGGCCAATCTTGTCTTGCACCCAAGTCCAAGTTAATACGGATATGAAATTGTGGATAATTTTTTTTACTTGTCTTTGGTTTTTACCTTTTTTTGTTTAATTTTATAATTGTTTTTTTTTTTTCTTTTTTTTTTTTGTTCCTTTATCGTGAAAACGAGCGTGGGCAGCGAAAGGACGTGTCGCGATCACGTTTTGATGGATCATTTTCTTTTTTTTAATTATTTTTTCTCGAGTGTTTTTGGGCACACTCCGGTTACTGATCCTCATCGCCAAGCTCTTGCTTGACTTTGTTAAAATCGAATTCCTCGCCAGTTGCGCGCTTGAAAATATCGAGGACGTCGAGGCAGGTTGTCTCAAAGTGCGTCGTTGCGTCGTAACTCGCAGATATGAATACCTGACTCTCAAGTCCATCGTCTGTGGTTTCCATATAATCGGAAACGGAAATAAATTTTTGGGCTATTGGGCCGAGCAAATCGAGACCAGGCTTTATCTCAGCCTCTGGATTGTTCGTCTCGACGGTCGTCGATACCATTGCGACGAACCATCCCTTTGCTGCTACCTGGTGCGTGTGCGATACCAGGGATACGTAAATATCGGATTTGCGACACACCTGTTGAGAAAAAAAAAAAACAACAAAATTTTACTACATTTTTTCGTATATTTTTTTTTAAATCAATCTCGTAACAAGATTTAAAAAAAATTCCCCATCTAAAAAAAAATTATGATCGTCCATTTTATATTAGGTAAAAATTTTACACATTTACAGACAAAATTTTACTACATTTTTTCGTATATTTTTTTTTAATCAATCTCGTAACAAGATTTAAAAAAAATTCCCCATCTAAAAAAAAATTACGATCGTCCATTTTATATTAGGTAAAAATTTTACACATTTACAGACAAAATTTTACTACATTTTTTCCTATATATTTTTTTAATCAATCTCGTAACAAGATTTAAAAAAAAATCCCCATCTAAAAAAAATTATGATCGTCCATTTTATATTAGGTAAAAATTTTACACATTTACAGACAAAATTTTACTACATTTTTTCCTATATATTTGTTTAATCAATCTCGTAACAAGATTTAAAAAAAAATCCCCATCTAAAAAAAATTACGATCGTCCATTTTATATTAGGTAAAAATTTTACACATTTACAAACAAAATTTTACTACATTTTTTCCTATATATTTTTTAAATCAATCTCGTAACAAGATTTAAAAAAAAATCCCCATCTAAAAAAAATTACGATCGTCCATTTTATATTAGGTAAAAATTTTACACATTTACAAACAAAATTTTACTACATTTTTTCCTATATATTTTTTAAATCAATCTCGTAACAAGATTTAAAAAAAAATCCCCATCTAAAAAAAATTACGATCGTCCATTTTATATTAGGTAAAAATTTTACACATTTACAAACAAAATTTTACTACATTTTTTCCTATATATTTTTTAAATCAATCTCGTAACAAGATTTAAAAAAAATTCCCCATCTAAAAAAAATTACGATCGTCCATTTTATATTAGGTAAAAATTTTACACATTTACAAACAAAATTTTACTACATTTTTTCCTATATATTTTTTAAATCAATCTCGTAACAAGATTTAAAAAAAATTCCCCATCTAAAAAAAATTACGATCGTCCATTTTATATTAGGTAAAAATTTTACACATTTACAGACAAAATTTTGCTACATTTTTTCCTATATTTTTTTTTAATCAATCTCGTAACAAGATTTAAAAAAAATCCCCATCTAAAAAAAAATTATGATCGTCCATTTTATATTAGGTAAAAATTGAATTTAATGATAAATTTTTATTAAAATAATCCAATTGGAATATTGAATAGATTTTTCTCTAATTTGATCGTTTTAAAAATATTTTTTCAATTTTGGGTACACCTTTTGAGATTTATTTTTTAGTAAATTGTTTAGGTGCAAAAACTCGTTGTTTTTTTTTTCAAGCACAAAATTATAGGAATTAAATTAAAAATGGTAGAATAAATTAAGAAGATGGACGAAAGTAATTAATTCATACTCAATAAGGATTACCTGCTTCTGAGGAATGATTATCTGCGTCGATAGTGCGTCATTAGTACCGGAAATCGGATGATTCATGAGACAAATGCATCTTATTACTTGGCCAACTTTTTTCACGCGATCGGGCACGTAAGTTGGATCGCAAAAGACTTGCTTGCACGAGGCAACTTCCTCACCCGAGCGAACACCCACGACCTTATAAAAAAAAAAATTAAAATCAATCATAAAAAATTAAACAAATTTTAATAATGTTTTAAATCATTTGAAAAATTACGAAAAAAATAATAATTCAAAAATTGGATTATTAGTTTTTTTTTTCTTTTACAATCTTTTACCTTGCCGTCTTTCATGACGATCTCGTCGATCGGTTTGTCGAGCATGTAAGTTCCACCATAAATGGCGCTCAGTCTAGCAAAACCCTGAGGAAGCTCGCCAAGTCCGTACATGGGATAAAGATAAGGCGATTTTCCATAACGAGCTAAACTGTCGCTGTACAGTTTTATACGACGAACAGTTTTTATAGCGCTCTGTGAGATGTAATCGTCGTTCCTGCGATATTTTTTTGAGCAATATTAACATTTTTTTAAATCACTTTTGGCACTTTAATCACTTTTCCAATAATATTCGAATGAAATTTCGTTTTTTAATATTCTCATAATAATAATAAAATTAAACACTTAACAAAAAAAAGAGGAATTTTATCATTTTTCCTGATTATTCATAAAATTAATTATTTTTATCTTATTTTTACGCTAATAGGATAATTTTTTTTTTCTTCTTTATAAAATATTTTTATTACCTGTGAAGAGCCAGAGCGTGGCCTGTAAAATCTTGAGTGTTTGGCTCGAGGCTAAACTTATTGTAAAGTGCACTCATGTTGTTTGTAAACGGATCAAAACCATCCCACGTTTTGGGATCGTCCTCCTGAACATTTTGCACCCAAGTGAGGAAATTACGGAAGCGTCTTTTTTCAAAAATACCCATAAGGTCACTTGACAATGCCTCTTGCTGATCAATCGGGACTTTGGAAATTTTTCCCTGTTTATAAACGTAAGAACCCTCGATTGATTTGAACTCGAGATAACGCGTTACACCAGTGTGAATTAATAGCTTGACCAATAATCCATTTGCCATTAAAAATTTTGGAATCAAATCGACGTTCCAGTCTCTGCCACGGCCGTACATCGCGTCCGGTGGCGGCAGCTTGAAGTTTCTATACGTGAAATATATATATATATTTTTTTTAACCATTAAAAAATCAAAAAATCATTCAAAACTGATAATTTTTTTAATTTCATTGAGTAATAAAATTTTTTCGGAAAATCGAACAATTGCGATAAAAAGTTTTATTTTTTTTGTTTTTATCAAATATTTAGTAATTTTTCTACTATAAGGGCGAACAGATCGAGACTGTGCGGAGTGAGAAAATTTATTATTTTCGTGAAAATTCATTCGAGCATGAAGAACGTGGAGAGGAAAATTCCTTTATAATCATCAAACATTTATCGACATCGATTCGAACGAAATCTTTTGTCCACAGCCAATAATTTTCCATTGTGGAAATGTACGTATTCACATCGATATAGTTATACAAGCGAGGGAGATCTCTCGGGAATGGCGTAGTTGAACATTGAGAAGGAGACTGGGAACTCGATGGGTCAGGGAGGAGCAGAGAAAGCAGAGAGAGAGAGAGAGAGAGAGAGAGAGAGAGAGATGTCAAGGTTCTCACAGAGCTTCAGTCAATAACGGAACTTTGATGATATAACGTACAAATACCCCCGAAGAATTCTATTTTGCACATCCCTATCCTACTATATATATATATATATTCCCATACGGGCTTCATCGATTAATTTCGTATTTAACTCGTTACTTTCGTTCAGAGCTACGTTGGCACCATATTTTATTATTTATTAAAAAATCGACTACGAAATGAAGATTTTTCAAATTGGAAATCGTAATAGTTTATCAAATCAGTTGTGTATGTAAAAAATTGTGTACACCAATACGTCAAGAAAAATAATTACTATATATATAGGTAAATTAACATCAAAATTAGAAGCTAGAATTAAGGCTTCTAGAGACAAATTTACCAAGCGGGTGAATTCTATTTTGCACATCCCTATCCTATTATATATATATATTTATTCATATACGAGCTTCATCGATTAATTTCGTATTTAACTCGTTACTTTCGATCAGAGCTACGTTGGCACCATATTTTATTATTTATTAAAAAATCGACTACGAAATGAAGATTTTTCAAATTGGAAATCGTAATCGTAGTTTATCAAATTAGGGGATTTATATTAATGGGAATCGTAATAATCAAATCAGTTGTGTATGTAAAAAATTGTGTACAACAATACGTCAAGAAAAATAATTACTATATATATAGGTAAATTAACATCAAAATTAGAAGCTAGAATTAAGGCTTCTAGAGACAAATTTACCAAGCGGGTGAATTCTATTTTGCACATCCCTATCCTATTATATATATATATTTATTCATATACGAGCTTCATCGATTAATTTCGTATTTAACTCGTTACTTTCGATCAGAGCTACGTTGGCACCATATTTTATTATTTATTAAAAAATCGAATACGAAATGAAAAATTTTCGAATTGGAAATCGTAATAATCAAATCAGTTGTATATGTAAAAAATTGTGTACACCAATACGTCAAGAAAAATAATTACTATATATATAGGTAAATTAACATCAAAATTAGAAGCTAGAATTAAGGCTTCTAGAGACAAATTTACCAAGAGGGTGAATTCTATTTTGCACATCCCCATCCTATTATATATCGATCAGAGCTACGTTGGCACCATATTTTATTATTTATTAAAAAATCGACTACGAAATGAAGATTTTTCGAATTGGAAATCGTAATAATCAAATCAGTTGTATATGTAAAAAATTGTGTACACCAATACGTCAAGAAAAATAATTACTATATATATAGGTAAATTAACATCAAAATTAGAAGCTAGAATTAAGGCTTCTAGAGACAAATTTACCAAGAGGGTGAATTCTATTTTGCACATCCCTATCCTATTATATATCGATCAGAGCTACATTGGCACCATATTTTATTATTTATTAAAAAATCGAATACGAAATGAAAAATTTTCGAATTGGAAATCGTAATAATCAAATCAGTTGTATATGTAAAAAATTGTGTACACCAATACGTCAAGAAAAATAATTACTATATATATAGGTAAATTAACATCAAAATTAGAAGCTAGAATTAAGGCTTCTAGAGACAAATTTACCAAGAGGGTGAATTTTATTTTGCACATCCCTATCCTATTATATATATATATTTATTCATATACGAGCTTCATCGATTAATTTCGTATTTAACTCGTTACTTTCGATCAGAGCTACCTTGGCACCATATTTTATTATTTATTAAAAAATCGACTACGAAATGAAGATTTTTCAAATTGGAAATCGTAATAGTTTATCAAATTAGTTGTGTATGTAAAAAATTGTGTACAACAATACGTCAAGAAAAATAATTACTATATATATAGGTAAATTAACATCAAAATTAGAAGCTAGAATTAAGGCTTCTAGAGACAAATTTACCAAGAGGGTGAATTCTATTTTGCACATCCCTATCCTATTATATATCGATCAGAGCTACATTGGCACCATATTTTATTATTTATTAAAAAATCGACTACGAAATGAAGATTTTTCGAATTGGAAATCGTAATAATCAAATCAGTTGTATATGTAAAAAATTGGGTACATCAATATTATGTCAAGAAAAATAATTACTATATATATATATAGTAATTATTTTTATATATTTTATATATATATATATATAGGTAACTTAACATCGAAATTACAATTTTTTGTATTGAAGATCATTTTGTAAAGATTAATTTGCTAATTAATCTTTAGTCTCACAATTGTCTATACGGACGAATTGCTAGAATTAAGGCTTCTAGAGACAAATTTACCAAGAGGGTCTAAAAATAGCCACCAGTTTGTTAAAAAAATTGACTTTATGGAGGTTACAAAAATTCTACAAAATTTTCCTGTCTATTATCATTAAACTTTTACCCTTTTTTTTTTAGTATTTCCTTTCAGCCAATCGGGCGTGGCTTTAATAAATCATAGATAATTATCGTCTCGTACTGCACGCGTTCCCTTATCATTATTACTTTTCTAGCGCTACTGCGTATCATTTTAGAAAAAAAAAAAAAAAAAAAAAAAAAAACAAATTAACCTTATCAAGGCACCACAGATAGCAGCGCCATATGTTTATTTTTCTTTTAATTTTTATTATTTTTTAGTCAAAGTTTTGTTGCCTTAATAAAAGCTTTTTTTGTACAAAATTACTCGTCCCTTATCAATCCTGTGGCAGAAATTCTAGAGAAAGTTTCGCAGTTGCAAAATTACGAGTGTTTACCCCCCCCCCTGCTCGTCCCCCACCCCTCCCACTGGCCACTTTCATCATTTGAATCGAAAGAAAAAAATGCGAGCGAGAGATAGTGAGATATGAAGTGAGAGTGAGAGCGCGAGCGCGTGCTACTTTTCATTTCGGAATCGATTTTCTCTCTCACGATAGAATTTCAGAGCTGTGCTTTACCACTCGGATCTTCAGATTTTATAGTGCAAAAATTTTACGACATTTTGCCAAGATCCAGAATTTTTTTGGATAAAAATTTAATTTCGGATTTCTTTTTTCTGCTATGTCATCGTTCTATTTTTATTGTCAATTGAATATTTAATTCGCGGACTAATGAAAAAGTGCCTTTTGCAAATTAATTACAAGACGATGGGATTAATTTTAAAATTCATTAAAAATTTCGATTTCAAAATATTTTCCTTATCAAATTTATCAGTTATGTGTGCAATTAAAATCGCATTTTAATAAAAAAATTGCTGGAGCCTGATGAATTATTAATTCGAGCTCTTAGTTGTTCGTGTAATTGGTAGGTTTTTTTTTACTTTTTAAATTAAATTACATGCGTGAAATTGGATGGTTGAGAATTGAATTATTGCTGAGATAAATTTTAATTAAATAAATAATAATTATTTCGATGAAGAAATTAACTTTGAAAATTGATTGGAAATTTTTTTAAATATTGTTTATAAAAATCGTTCGAAACGAAATATTCGGATTATTGAAATTTATTAAATTATTAAATATTAAAAAAAAAAAGGTGAATAAAAAAAAATGGCAGCTGCGTTTTTAACGGTAAATCGAAAAATTGACAAAAGGGATATGAATAATATTGCGTGACATCGATGCCCTCCCCAAACGAAACGGTCGACCAATTTCTCGCTGGGTCAGTCTCGTGTCCACATACGGGCCCACACAATGTGACGCGTTTCACATTCGCACACATCCTCGTTGCTCCGTAATTCGAGCGAGTTTGCTTTTAGTGCGCCACGCCGTCTGGTTTTCCATCGTGTGTCCCACCCCGTTCGTCACGGTGGGGAAATCGAGAATAGAATAAAACGCGGAAAGCTGAGATGCGCGTTGCAAAGAAAAAAAAAAAAAAAAAAAAAACTTGCTTTTCCTAGCCAAGCATAAAAAAAAAAAAATTAGAGAAAAAGAATTCATTGTGACTGTGCAAATTTTGACGATGAAAATTCCAAGTTTTTTTCCACACTGCTGAGAGAAATACAATATGACGAATGAATTTCTAATTTTTAGAACGATAAAACGATATTAATTTTTTTTTTTGCACGAAAAGTGTATTGGATTAATTAAAAAATTATCAATTAATTACATTAATGAATTTATTATTCATTTTAATAATTTTAAAAATAATAATAATGCTGATACCATTTTTTTTTAATTTTTTTAAATTCTGAGTTCAATATATAAATTTATCATTAATTTATTTAATCGTTTAATATTTTGGAACTCACAATAATTATTTTTAGAAATTTTGGGACTGTTTGAGTGTCGCGATAAGATTAGAAAAAATTGACATTGATTAATCTGGTCCATGAAGAAAGTTACTTGGGCCAAGGAACGACGGAATTTCTTGTACACGTGGCAATTGACCGATAATTCGATTGAACCCAATGACCCACTAACCTTGCGAACAGTTATCAAATAATCGTTATGACGAAATTATTATTATTATTAGATGCATTATCCAAGACCTTTTATCGTTTCCTCAAGGACATTACATCTTAATCGACTTAATATTCCAAAGCATTCGTACGTGCGTCCTAAATTTTTTCGTGTCGCAATTTCCGGTTGGAGTATTTTTTTTTTCTAGCCAATTATTATGTTCTACACGATACGTTTTTTTTTTATTTTTTTTTTTATCGTAGACATTAAATCTGAGTGGAAAGTTTTTTTTTTTAAGGAATATCGTCGAGTGAAAGGTGAATTTTTCGCTGCAATTATTTCAGGGAAAGAATTGAAAGTAAACGAGATTTACTCGATTGTAGGCGAAAAAAAAAATCAAATGGCAAAGAATTTATTGCATTTAAATAAATTGATATTTGTTTTTTTTTTTTCGAATGCTAGAATTTTTTAATTAAAAAATATATCTCGGAATAATTCGATAATTAAATGAGATAAAATTTATAAATGATGAATAAAAATCGTTTACTTTAATAAATTCATTTCAGTGGAAATAAACGAAAGGAAAATCAATGAAACGTCAAATTGTCACTGTCTGACGAGCAAATCAATTAAATTTTGACAGGAGAGAATCATTTGTTTCCTGACTGTGGCGCTGTGGTAATTCAAACATGCAAGAGACCCAGAGAGGGCGGGTCCGATCGATCTCGCATATGGAATACTTTTCTACACAAACATCCCTCATTTTTTTTCCTATTTCCTGCTCCAAAAATCCTTTTCTTCTCGTCTCCTAATTTTGCTCATAATTTCTCCGCGAATAAAATCAATCAATTATTGTAAAAATGACTTTTCATTCTCGTGACAAAAAGACGAAAAAAAAAAAAAAAAAATCCATCTCCAACTTGCTTGGTGTGAAAACGTTCGTCGCGCCACACATCGGTGAGCGCCAATACGAATCGCGATCTCCTCCGGTACATTCTTATTATTATTATTATTATTATTATTCCAAGACCGTTATCTGATTACGCAGCGCGATTTCTACTCGATAAAAAACCTCGAATTTTCAAATAAAAATTAACCCTCATCGATTACTCTAATTGCTTGAGCAAAAAAAAAAAATGGCGACCCTAAAATTGTGAAAAAAATTAATATAAAAAATGCCTCGTTTTCGAAAGGGAAAAAATGAAGAAGACCAAATAATTTTTTATCCTCCATGCGCTGATTTCAATCGCGTGCAAAAATAACAGAAATAATTGTTTCTTGATCAAAAGGGAGGGGTGGGTGGAGGAGAGGGCAGCAGCGAACGCGGGAATTCCGCGTAACGAATTAAGATGGAAAGTTCGTCTCTCATCATCCTTGAATTGTCGAATGGACAAAAAAAAATGTTTATTAAAAAAAAAATTATGCAAAGAAAATAAAAAAAAATCAATAGAGCTCGTGAGAAGGATTTTCTTGTACTTGGGGAAGCGAAACATTGTGAACAGCGCACTTGATAATCTCTCTCTCTCTCTCTCTCTCTGTGTGTCTCTCCGATCGCGAATGGTTCGATCCAAAGACTTAACAACCAATGACGACACAGCCGTACAAAACTTTCGCAGCTCGTCATTTTTCCCCTCGAGTTAATGCACACCAGTAACAGCTAACAGCATGCGCTAAAACGGCTTACGCGAAATAAAATAAATGTGGGGGGATCGAATGAAAAAAAAAAAAAAAAAAAAAATCACGTCAAATTTTTCATTTGGCTCGTTTGATTTTTTTTTTTTTTTGCACTTTAAGGGTAGAATTCTTACCCAAAAAATTCCTCGAGAGGTGTAATCGAGGCGGACTCTCCACCATAGTACTTGTTGCGATCTACGTGCAAAACTTTCTTCCCGCTGACCGAGAGCATGCCGGATAAAATGCACTCCTTCAATCCGGTGCCCAACACTATCGCGTCGTATTCCTCATCCATCCTGCTTACGTTTCTCTCTCTCTCTCTCTTAGTATTGACGAACGAAAAAAAAAGCTGGGAGAAAAATTCGTTTTTTTTCTCTCAATCTCACAATTTCCAACGACGACGTACAAACGACGTCTCGATTAACGCCGATAATACACAACTTGATAAAAGTATCTAGGAAAATTATTTTTTTAATGACGTTTTTGTTTTTTCTTTTCTTTTTTTTTCGTGGCGAAAAGAAAAAAAATTCGCGTTCGTCGTGGCTAACGCGCGGCTGCCAACTCGCACGACTATTATGCCGAAACGGAAGACCCCGCCGCTTCTGCTACGTCAATTCGTCTACCCTCCACCGCCCCCCGCTCGAGGAATCGCCCCCTTTTGAAACTACTTGTGTCCCTCTACCGTTTCAATGGTGAACCAAACGCGCGATCTCAGCGCCCCCAATTGAGGCAATTTCTATGAAAGCGACAATTTTTTTTTTTTTTTACAAGCTACGAAACTTTAATTTAAAAATTCATTACTTTTTTTTTGTCACGACATTGATTTATCGCAATCGATTAACTATTTTTAAAGAATTTTAATGATTGATTTAAATTTCTATATTCTCATTTTAAACGGGATTTAAAGCTTGAATTTGTGGCTTTAGGGCTCGTTCACACCGAAACTTTTATGGCTGCTGAAGGCGTAAATACAGAATTGGACAAATATACTCCGATGGAAATTATGAGAGAGCGTTTTGTCGATGACTGATAACAGTTTGTTTTACCGACTGAGTAGTAACACATCACCTTAAAAGTAAACAAATAACTGGGATTGCCACTGCCTTAAAATTATTTAAAATTACAACAGCGGTGTGATTTTTTTTTTAATTCTTCATAAATTTAAAGCTTCCATTTGTGGCTTTAGGGCTCGTTCACACCGAAACTTTTATGGCTGCTGAAGGCGTAAATACAGAATTGGACAAATATGCTTCGTGTCCAACGGAAATTATGAGAGAGCGTTTTATCAATGGCTGGTAACAGTTTATCGCCGGAAATAATTGTATTAAGTAAATTTTTTTGAATACCGACTGAGCAGGTGGCACATCACCTTAAAAGTAAACAAATAATTGCGATTGCCATTGCCTTAAAATTGTTTAAAACTACAAGAGGGCTAAAGTGTATTTTTTTTTTACTTCTTCATAAATTATCTCTCACCTTATGACCCAAAAATGAGGTGGAACAAAGAGAATTTCAAACAGGACTTGATGAATTCACTCAACCTGTAAAGAATAAATAAAATAAACATTAATATTATTAAATTAAGGACAGTATACAGCAATATTGTTTAAAAAAAAAAAATTACATTAATTTATAATTGCTAATAATTTAATAAAATATTCATTTTGATGAAAAAATATTAAAAAAAAATTCAAATACAGGAAATCGATTATGAATTTGGTGACGAAAATTCTAGGGAAAGTTTGTTAAATCTCTAGAAAAGCAAAACAGTTGAAGGGCCTGATTTTTCGTGACGTAGTAAAAGTTGCGCTGCTGCGCGCGCACATTGAGTTTTGACCAGCTGTGCAAAAGGCTGTGTGTGAGAGAGAGAGAGAGAGAAAGACTATGAGGCTGGCAAAGCGTTTGCTTTTTGCTGGCAAACGTCAGTAGTAGCTCCGTGAGCACGCACGGTCAGTCATGTCGTGGCGGTTAAGGGAAGCTGACGTGGGTGGTTAGTGTCGTGCTCATCTCGTTTAAACGTCTCTCTCTCTCTCTCTCTCTCTCTCTCCCTCTTACTTCGCAAGGGGGTTTGTAAGAGAAATATACTACGGCAAACGGCGCGGTATCTCGTAGCAACGTAATATAGAGCGACGCTTTATCGCATATATTTTATCACATACGAGAAAGATTTCGCAAATTAATTAATCGCTCGTATCATCTCGTTTATTAATACGGAAATGAGAGGATACTAAAAATAATAAAAAATATTTATATATAATTTCTTTATTATTATTTTTTTCATTTTTTTGTTTGTTTTTAAATAGTGAAAAAAGTGAGTAAATGATCGAACCAAGCAGAGAGACGCCGTCTCATAGTCGTCGTGTGTTCATTATTCGTTCGAGAAACTGGGCCGAGGGCTTTGAGGAAGTTAGCAACCAGCCTACGATTTATATCGAAGAGCGCCTCCAGTATTTAACATACAAACGCTTTACAGTTAGTTTTAATTTATTTTTCAACACCAATAATAATAATAATAATAATAATATAGTAAAACAAAACGTAATTTAATCAGACTTTGAGAATTCGATAAAACGATTTTTTTTTCTTTTCTTTTTCGTTCTTTCGAACACGAGTGGAATTTTTATTTTGGAAAAAATGGATTATAAAGAGAACGAGGGAGGTTTTTAGTGTCGTCGAGGTGTGATAAGCGAGCGGGAAATTGCAAGAAATTGAGCGACGATAGAGAGAGAGAGCAGCCTGTGTGTGTGTGTGTGTATGTTTGTGTTTGTGTGCGTGTGTGGCCAACGAGCCGGGAGAGGACAGTGACACTGTTGGTCCGCACGAGGGTTAACCAGGGCCACGTGGACGCGTCGAATAGCCCGGAAAAATGTGAGTATTTGAAAATTGTTTTTTTCGCAATTTTAGTATTTCTAGTAATTTTTTTTTGGTCCTAGTTTTACCGGCAAATAGCCCAAAAAAAAAATCGAAAAATGTGAGTAATTGCAAATAGGATTTTTTAAAATTATTATTGTATTTATTATTCCCAATATTTTTTGAATTTTTTCTCAGCTCGGAAAAATATTGTGCAATTGAAAATTGTTTTTTTTTTTTTTTAATTATTATTTCCAATATTTTTCGCCATTTTTTTTGACAGAAATTATTTTGAATAATAAAATATTTAAATTGTTCCATTGAAAAATGGGAATATTCTTTTTTTTTTTTTTAACGGAAACTTGTCCGAGACCGTAACCACTATGGGGGTATGCAATGACTGTATATAAAACCAAGAAACTATATATATATATATATATATATATATATATATATATATATGTATGTGGCCGCCACGGTCTATTTAAAGTTTCCCAAGATCTCGTGTCTGTAGAGCGAGGCAGAAATTACGTCACGCGCACGCACTCCGGTGCGTTACGTGCGTTTTAGTGCATATATATATAGACGAGTCTCTTCGTTAGCACGAGATTAGAGTGGAGAATTAACGAGAAAACTACTTGAGATGTGAAATAAATTATTTTTTATTCTTTGTAATCTGAACATTCCATTTCGGAAATTATATCAAAAAATTTTTAGCACGCGATTACGTTGAAAATTCACCTTCTCTTTCTTTTTACATAATTGTTTATCTATTATTTTACTTAATGGATTATTCCTATTCGGAAGTTTTAGACTTTCGCAGTTATGAAAAAAATAAAAACATTTTTTTTACGTTTTCATATATGAAATTTTTAGCGTTCAGATTATAAATCACCGAATTTCGTAACAACCGGAAAATTGCTGATTGGATAGGAAAATATAATTTCTTATTTTTTTTGTTTTCCCGAGGAAAATAAAAATTTTAAAAACTGCAGATGTTAAAGTTCATCGGGAAGCAAAGAAAATATTATTTTCAATAATATTAACCCTACAAACGTACCCTACCCTAGAAAACTTTATTATTAAAAAACGAAAAGATTCATATATATAAATCGAACCCTGTTATCGCATATGAAAAGTATTTTACGCTAACGAGAAGATTGGCGAATGTTTTTACCCCAGTGTAGGGCTCGAAGCCACAATAAATAATTGGTGGCTTTTAGGGTTAAATCAACGAATGACGAAACAAAAATTGTTTTTTTATTTTTTTAAATTTTTTGACGTCCTTACATTGACCGCAGATCACGACTTTCACTCACCATTCTCGCGAAAACTCATAAATTTTCTGCCTGAAAACTTCAAAAATATTTTCTCGCCTCCTTTTTCTTTTTACTTTCTAAAAATGATTCATAAAAACATGTAACGCCTTTGGGTTTTGAAAGAGGGTCAATTGAGATGACCTTGAAACATTTGGCCAAATATTTCAAGTCGGCCGCAGATGGTTTCTTAATTTTTTAAATTTACCGTTAAACCGGCCTCTAGCGTGCATATATATATATATATATATATATACTCATCGTATATTTGGTAGGAGACATTGAATCGTAGGAATGACGCGATGAATTAGCAGACTACGAATACTTTTTGCATTTGCTACCTAAATCTTATAAAATGTGGCTTAGGCTGCTGCTGTATTAGATCTCTCTCTCTCTCTCTCTCTCTCTCTCTTGCTTCGTAACTGTTTTAGCTACGTAATAAATGCAGATATATATATATGTATATATATATATATATATATATATATATATATAAAGCCAATTGAAACAAACGATAGGTCAATTAAAATATCATCGCTCGCCAAAGTCAGAGACTATAATATATATATATATATATATATATATATATATATATATATATATATATATATATATATATATATATACGTACAAGTGTCCATGATGTATACGAATAACGGAGCACGAGAAAATTATCCGTGAGTGCATCTACGATTGAATATAAAAATGTACACGTGCTTGCTCACTTGCTGCATTGGCGACGGTCTCAATGCCACGGAAAACTTTCGTCGTTGATTTTTCTTTGACTTTCGACGACGTCAAACGAGTCAAATGTGGGAAATTTCTTTGAAAAGGATATTTTACAGATCTATCGGTTCATTAACTATTTCTTGACTTTGAAGGGAATAGAGAAAGAATGACCTATATATTCGTAGATATTTTCACAGCCTCCACCGTCAACGTGTCTCACGAACAAAAACAAATATCCCGAACACACAATTGTACGATTCTCGTGCTGCTGCATTCTCTTCTCCTCGCTCTATTTAACGATTATGGGATGGCAATTCGTCGATATTTATGTGTTATATATATATATATATATATATATATATATATATATATATATATATAGACTTACGTAATTAGATAGCTATATAAATATATATATATATGGATAGGATTTAGGGTATCTAAACACGGGAATAAAGTATAATCTAAAAATATCATTTCTAGAATATATTATATTTTGTTAATACTTTTTTTTTACTCCCCAAAATATAGTAAAATAAAATAAATATTAAAAAAATATATATATATATACATATATAAAATATAAATATAATTTAATATACTTTTAGAGTATGTATATTTAATTTTCATGGAGATTTTTTAGGAGAATTGGGACGTCGAGGAAAATTGAGATAGTTGCATAACTTTCGAATAAATCGATACATTCAAATGTTTTTTTTTCGTGATCTTATTATTTCAATACAAATTCATGTGTTTTAATTTTAATAAAAAGGGTGTTCGATTTTCAGTATTTTACTTGGCAAAATATTTCGATTTTTTTTTTTTTCACTTTTTTATATAGTTATCTAATTACGTAAATCTTGCATAACTTCGTGCTTTTAAAAAACACTTAAAAAAATTCTGCGGACGAAAATGCTAATAATATATATCACGTCTATTATTAACGAGGCAAAAAAAAGATTATATTTATAGATTTGGTAAAGATCTGAAGGTCGGATTTAATTTTACAACCTCAATTAGTCGCTTTTTTATCGTATCTATTGATCGTTTAGTCTGGCGAGACACTTTTTTTTTTGTCTCACGCGCTTTTTTTCGCTCTCATTTCTCTCTCTCTCTCATTACCGAACTCTCAACTCTTCGTAACACCCGCATCAGCTTGAAGCAAACACGCGAGACGCGTTAACAAAATGTAATATGTAATATATATATATATATATATATATATATATATTACATATTACATTTTGTTAACGCGTCTCGCGTGTTTGCTTGTTTTATATATATATATATATATATAGTGCGTATACTCGGAGAATGTCACGCGAACGACTGTTCCACTTTAGGGAGTAGTTAGGAGCGCCACTTTTGCCCTCGGCTGATTCCGCGAGTGGGCAATTTGTTATATGGGATTTTTTCTCACAATCAATGATCAAAAAAAAAATCCAGGATTCACTTGATGAAAAAAACCACTGAATATTTTCATCCAAATAGGTTAATTTTTTTTATTTATTAATAAAAACAAATTTCTAGTAGAATTTCATTCGAGTTAAATTTGTATAAAAGTAAATTATACTTAAATATTTTTATTCTAAAAAAATAAGTTACTAAAATGAAATTTCATCCATTGAGATAAATATTATTTGCATGTAGATTTTTATTTAACGATTTTAGGAAATCTGACATTTGCTGACCTTATTCATTTGAGTCTACCGAATGTGCAAAATTTTTCTATTCACCCTCAATCTCTATATGCTCCCCCTTAATTTACTTGCGGACAAATATATGTATATATATATATACTCGTCATCGTTATTGGACATGAAAACTAAGTTCAAGACTGTTTTTTTTTTTTTTTGCCATCCCTTGACATTCAAGGGAGGACATTATAGTGTCACGAGAGCGCAGAGGTGATGGACGACTTAAAGTACACGTTAAAGTACACGTCAATTTCAAGGTATTACACGTAGCACGCATTAATATAATCAGAGTCGTATATATCTATATATTTATCGGTAAAAAAGTTTGTTTTGAAAACTTTTGCGTTTGCGAACGCAGCATACAGGGTCATCTATAATTCTTTTGTTCCTCCACTCGTCGAAATGTGCGATTTTTTATTTTTTTATTTTTAGTTGCCTCAGATCGATCGGTTAGAAAAACTTTTTTTTCCTTACAATAATATATTTCTATATATTTATTTAGCGAGCAAAACTGGCTTTTTATTCAGTTGAAGTAAATTTTATTTGAACAAAGCACAGAATTTATTTAAATGAAAAAGAAAAAAAAAAAAATTGTTTGAATTAAACAAAACGTATTATTTGTTATAAAAAAAAATCATTGTCATTTATTTTCAATTCAATGAATGCATTTTTATCCTCGTACTTCCGCATTCTTTGATCCTTATGCATTAAAAAAAAAAAAAAAATCATTCCTTAGTACAATGCATCGAGATATATATATATATATATTTATATTCCATTCTCTATTAATAATTCAAGTCTTCATATTGATTGATCGTAAATTACATTATTTCTACGTTCTAGCTGCAAAATTCTGCGTATACGAGGGCTGAAAAATTTATTATGTAAATTCAGCTATTACTCGCATATTAAGAAACAATTTAAATCCACTATATGATGTAATGTGCAAATACAATGAAGAAGCAGAAAAATAAAAAAATAAAAAAATTGAAGAAGAAGAAGTGCAAGACGTGGTTAAAAAATATTTGAATTTTGATGATTTTTAACGACTAATATAACAGCCAATCGGTGGAAAACACGTGGGTGTCCACGTAGCTTTCATATTTCGGTTTTTTAGGCAAAATATAACGCTTTTAAAGCTTTGCGGATGTTCATTATCAGCAAAGCATTTACAAAAACGCATATTCTTTCAATTTAAAATCCATTGACTATTTATTCGGATTTTAAAATTATTTTTTTAATTATACAAACGAATTAAAAAATTGCGAAAAATGTTTTATTAATGAACGAATTATTTTAATTCAAACGAATTGAAAATTGAAAAAATTTGCTCGAAAAATCTTAAAATTTTCACGAATTAATTTTTCTCGCCAGGTCTATTTAAAAAAAAAAAAAAATCTTACGTCATCGCTGTAAAGATTTACAGTCGCAATATCAAAGAAGTATTACGTGTAAAATACTGACAATCAGTCACAATCTTATATATACTTCCGGATTCGTCGCAGCTCGTCTATCCTTTTGCAAACAAACTTTTTCGATTTTCAACGCCTTTTTCTTCATGGTCAAAATGTAGATAATTATGATAAGATAGATAGATAGATAGATAGATAGATAGATAGATATCTATATATATATATATATATTTAAAAAATGATAATTCATCCGATAAAAATAATGCTTGCGATTATCGTGATTTTTCGACGATACGTATTCAATTCAAAAAATTAAATAAACTTTATACACCATTTTTTACGATAAGCCATTGAATTCTCCTATTGGCTCTAATTTATTTTCCAAGTCATCGAGCATCATCAAGTAATTTCTCAGGATTCAAAATGTAGATAATTATGATAAGATAGATATATCTATATATATATATTTAAAAAATGATAATTCATCCGATAAAAATAATGCTTGCGATTATCGTGATTTTTCGACGATACGTATTTAATTCAAAAAATTAAATAAACTTTCAACACTATTTTTTACGATAAGCCATTGAATTCTCCTATTGGCTCTAATTTATTTTCCAAGTCATCGAGCATCATCAAGTAATTCCTCAGGATTTTTATATTTGGCAATTCGATTATAAGCTTTAGATATACGAAAAATTCTGATTGTGCCGATAAATTCGGAGGCTTCGGTGTCAATTTCGTTGTAATATTTTTTTTATCGCTGACCCATTACTGCGATAGGCATTTCTGTTGAGAATTGTGCAAAGTTGCGAAACTCACGTACTCTTTGTATTCTGTATACTCTTTGTATTATTTTAATTTTTCGTTATTTTTTTACCCATGTAAATTCTTTTTTGGTGAAACAAATAATTTTTTGTCAAACGTAAAAAAAATATCTCATTCATAATATTTTCTTGCTTGAATATATTAAAAAAGAAAAAAAATCAGCTACGAAAAATAGGCTTTTAACATCACGATAGACAAAGTACAAATAGCATTTGGTAATTACGTTTGATCTGTTTGGAGTGTGGCCAAAATATTACGGCAAGTTTTAAACTTTGTATATTAGCCATATATATATATATATATATATATATATATATATATATATATATATATATATATATATATATATATATATGCAGTGTATCAGATGGGAGGAGTTTTGACGTACGAAAGAAAATCGATCGTTGATGCAATCGGGCAAATACGTGCCCACGTAAAACGACTCTCTGGAGGCTTTCGAAGAAAAGCTGCTTCAAGGATTCGGTCCAAGAATGAAGGAGGTGAACATGCATATATATATATATATATATATATATATATATATATATATATATATATATATATATGCAAAGTGAAAAGTGTATTTCAGTGCCTATCGACGAAGATAAATTGGCCTGTAAGCGCAACCGTTTAGCAAATTTCCGCCAGTAATTCATGCACTTCCGGTCAGATCAATTTCCTCGCATATTAAAAGTGGATTAAGAAAAAGATTTTTTTTTTTTTTTAATATGCATCGAGATCGATTTATCATTATTTACAATTTGTCATACAGCATGAAGAATCCTTCGAGCGTAAATCGATCCAGAATTTAACAAAACTCGTACAATATTGCAATGTATAAAAATTATCGATGAATTAAAAAAAAGTAAAAAAATCTATATATCGAGATCGATTTGTCTTTTCTTACAAATTTAGACAAAGCACGAAAAATGCTTGGAGCATTTCCGAATCGTCTTAGCGGTTGACCAAACTTGAACAATATTTCAGACAGTGTGTAAAAATTATCGTCTTCTTATCGGGTGCGACATGGTCGGTTCTCTTATCGCTCGCTACGCTCATTTTGCGATTTTCCGGCATTCGTGCCGTCTCATGTATTTCTTCGATTATTTTTATATATTGTTTTTCCTATATTTTTCCCAGTGAGGACGAAATGAATAAATACGTTAACAGCCAAATTAATAAATATATATATATATATATATATATATATATGCATCATTAATTAATTAAATTAATTAATGAATTAATTAAAGCCAAATAAATAAATATATATATATTTGCATGAAATGTACAAAAAATTTACTCGAGTACTCGAGTATGTTTACCGGTAGCTTTTGCCAATCGTCCAATTATGTACCAAAAAAGCCTATCACGTTTCAAGTTGATAATCCAATTAATATTGTTTATTACACTTATCACACGAGAATTTACAGATAACAAGCATTTCTGGTATCAGCTGATTATTTATTTTCGTCCAAATTCTATCGAGACAAAACATCCAGTGTATTTCAAATTCGGCAATTGTATGCAAATTTTGATGTTTCATCACAGCTGACAGCATATCAAACTTTAAATTTCTCGATTAAAAAAAAAAAAAAAAAAAAACGTGACGTGACTTCGAAATTGGAGAAGACATAAATTTTGGCAGCTCTTCTTGCCAATATGTTTGCTATGTATATTTGCAAGAGTCCATCTTTCTCGTCGACAAATTGAATTGGATTTCGCGCCAATTCCTTTGAAACTGATCCTCGGATGGATTTATGAGAATTGAATGAAAAAAAAAATTAAAAAACAAAAATTGGCTCCACTCCTCGTCAGACTCTTCCAGCGAGTTTTTTTTTGTTTTACATCGAGAAAGCTTCGACCGAGTGAACGGTCCGTCCAGATTTTACAGATTTGCTACTTCACTTTTTAGACATATCTTTGTGTGAATTATTACAGCTCATTCGTTAAAGCTTCTTGGCATTCTCGACTTTTATGATACAATTTAATGCACACGTTATATCGTATCGTGTTACATCGTCCACACGAGCAATCTGGCTAATAGCCGAACGTGCCAATTCAGCATTAAATATATATATATATATATATGAAAAAAAATATATATATATATATATATAAATACGTGCTGGTCTCCAAGATAAGAAACCATCACATTATCAGCAATACAAAAAAAAATGAATTTAATTGAAACATTTATTACTCAAAAATAATGTGTTTAAATAAATAATTATTTCTGCTTGTGCAAAATATTATTTTATTACAATTGAAATAATAATAATAATTATAATTAGAATATATATATATATATATATATATATATATATATATATATATATATATATATACACGATCGAAAAGTAATAATTCACATATATAAAAATGATTTTTCAATTCCTGTGTGAAAAAAAATAAAAAAAATTCCATCATTGTATTGAGTGTTTGAAAAAAGTTTTACAAAAATATACAACGGATGTAACGGATGTTGTTTTACTTCCGAAGCTCAGTTTTCACACCCACAATTAGTTAGCGTTCGATCGCGAACTTTAACTTTGCATTTTACGACACGCGACACACCACGTAAACTCCAAGCGCTTCAGATGTTTTATAGCCTTGATATTTTTTTATTTATTTTTTTCATTGTCAACCGCCACGCGAGCATAATATCGCGAGACTGCAGTATCGCAGCAAAATTTCGATCCTTCCGCATATTTTTTATTTTTTCTTTTTTTTTTCATTGTCAAACGCTACGCGTGCATAATATCGCGAGACTGCAGTATCGCAGCAAAATTTCGATCCTTCCGTATAAGTATTTTTTTTTTTTTTCAACGCTGCATATAGAAATAAAATTCAATTATTATATTTTACTGATAAATCAATGAAAATTTGAATAATATTTTTATCGATAATCAAAAATAATTTATGATTGATTGATTTTTTTTTTAAATCGGTTAGTATCAGAATGAAATTTTAGATTCGATAGAAACTTTCCAAATGATTTAAAAAAAAATAACACTTTTAAATTATTTAGAATTTGGACGTTGCCCATAAATTGTATAAAATTTCATTGAAATTAATGTAAAAAAAAAAAAAAAAAAAAAATATTTTTTTTTTAAATTTCGATCCTTCCGTATAAGTATTTTTTTTTTTTCAACGCTGCATATAGAAATAAAATGCTATTATTATATTTTACTGATAAATCAATGAAAATTTGAATAATATTTTTATCGATAATCAAAAATAATTTATGATTGATTGATTTTTTTTTTAAATCGGTTAGTATCAGAATGAAATTTTAGATTCGATAGAAACTTTCCAAATGATTTAAAAAAAATAACACTTTTAAATTATTTAGAATTTGGACGTTGCCCATAAATTGTATAAAATTTCATTGAAATTAATGTAAAAAAAAAAAAAAAAAAAAAATATTTTTTTTTTAAATTTCGATCCTTCCGTATAAGTATTTTTTTTTTTTCAACGCTGCATATAGAAATAAAATGCTATTATTATATTTTACTGATAAATCAATGAAAATTTGAATAATATTTTTATCGATAATCAAAAATAATTTATGATTGATTGATTTTTTTTTTAAATCGGTTAGTATCAGAATGAAATTTTAGATTCGATAGAAACTTTCCAAATGATTTAAAAAAAAATAACACTTTTAAATTATTTAGAATTTGGACGTTGCCCATAAATTGTATAAAATTTCATTGAAATTAATGTAAAAAAAAAAAAAAAAATAAAATATTTTTTTTTTAAATTTCGATCCTTCCGTATAAGTATTTTTTTTTTTTCAACGCTGCATATAGAAATAAAATGCTATTATTATATTTTACTGATAAATCAATGAAAATTTGAATAATATTTTTATCGATAATCAAAAATAATTTATGATTGATTGATTTTTTTTTTAAATCGGTTAGTATCAGAATGAAATTTTAGATTCGATAGAAACTTTCCAAATGATTTAAAAAAAAATAACACTTTTAAATTATTTAGAATTTGGACGTTGCCCATAAATTGTATAAAATTTCATTGAAATTAATGTAAAAAAAAAAAAAAAAAAAAAAAATATTTTTTTTTTAAATTTCGATCCTTCCGTATAAGTATTTTTTTTTTTTCAACGCTGCATATAGAAATAAAATGCTATTATTATATTTTACTGATAAATCAATGAAAATTTGAATAATATTTTTATCGATAATCAAAAATAATTTATGATTGATTGATTTTTTTTTTTAAATCGGTTAGAATCAGAATGAAATTTTAGATTCGATAGAAACTTTCCAAACGATTAAAAAAAAAATAACACTTTTAAATTATTTAGAATTTCGACGTTGCCCATAAATTGTATAAATTTTCATTGAAATTAATGTAAAAAAAATAAAAATAAATAAATTAAAAAAAAAAAATCGTTTCAGATGTACAAGTATGTCCGAGAGCGGCGTGCAAGCAGCGTGCGAGGAGACCGAGAAGAGAACGTCTCTTTATTTATTTCCGGGACCAACACCGCCACCTCTGCCACCACGATTATCGGCACTGGTCGTGAACGGAACGTTAGGTGGTCCCGTGAGTCTGGGTGTAGGTCAATGGGGGACGGAAGGCCACGAGGAAGTCGTCGCGGCAGGAGAAGACGAGGATACGTCGGAATCGAGCAAGAGGTCACGACGTCCACGACCGGGTTTGTCGCGAACACACGCGAGATCGGCAAGTCATGGTGGTGTTTTGGCAACATCATCGACAGGCTGGCAAACGAATCTTGGAAATTCACCAATGTCAATGGGAACATTTTCATCACCACTGGGTGTATCAACGATCACATCAGCTGGACGTCCATCCGCCTTAAAAAAGCCTGGACATCAACGAGCCTTCAGTCAAGGTCAAGTTGTCGATTT
This sequence comes from Dyspetes luteomarginatus, assembly GCA_963669185.1. NCBI lineage: Eukaryota > Metazoa > Arthropoda > Insecta > Hymenoptera > Ichneumonidae > Dyspetes > Dyspetes luteomarginatus. The sequence continues at coordinate 30,811,816 of OY769903.1, forward strand.
ACAGGGTCAACAACAGCCGGTTTATGGACACAGTCGAGTTGGCTCGAGAACCGATTTTATTCTACCGCCTGGACATCGAGAAGAGCCAAGACCACCGAGCAGCGGCAAAGTACCATCATTTCGAGGACACTCCCGACAGGCTTCGCGGTAATTATTTTTTTTTTCTTTTTTCTTTTTATATAATTTTTTTACATTTTTTGTCAATTTTTTATAGTAAAATTTATTGCCCTTATTATTTTTATTTAATATAATTATAATTATTTTTTAATAATAATTCATAATTATTTAATTATTATTATTATTTTTTTTTTAATATAATTTTTTACATTTTTTGTCAATTTTTTATAGTCAAATTTATTACCCTTATCGCTGTGAGAAATCGTAACCAAAATTTTTTTACCTCAATTATGTAAGGAAAATATTTAATATCTCTCGTCTCGAGATTCTCGAGAGTTGGAGCAAAAATTTATCACGATTATCAATTTTCAAGGACCACAATGTGTAGGAAAATTGAATGACCCAAAATTCATTATCTCATTCATAGATTGTTTCAAAATTCAATTTGCCCTTTCAGCTTTATCACTAGATGTACTTCTCTCTCATTATATATATATATATATATATATAGGCAATCACCTGCGATATACAAAGGCAGCTGATAAAACGTCGTCACAGTATAGAAACAGACAAAAACACTCAACGAGCTCGAAATGCTCGATTGTGCATTCTCGTCGTATAATATAATTTTTTACATTTTTTTTACATTTTTTGTAAATTTTTTACAGTAAAATTTTTGACCTCAATTATGTAAGGAAAATATTTGATATCTCTCGTCTCGAGATTCTCGAGAGTTGGAGCAAAAATTTATCACGATTATCAATTTTCAGCGACCATAATGTGTGGGAAAATTGAATGACCCAAAATTCATTATCTCATCCATAGACGGATCCATAGATAGTTCCAAAAATCGATATGCCCTTCAGCTTTATCACTAGATGTACTTCTCTCTCATTATATATATATATATACAGCAATTACCTGCTGTATACAAAGGCAGCTGATAAAACGTCGTCTTTATCGTCAATATAACGTCGAAGCAACAAAAGTATAGAAACAGACAAAAACACTCACCGAGCTCGAAATGCTTGTTTGTGCATTCTCGTCGTTCCGATACGTTTCTCACTCATTTTCCGTCCCTCTATCCTCATATTGACGTTATCGCGTTCCATCATACACCCTCCTTCCTCCTCGTCCTTCTCCATAAACGTGCAAAAAATTGCAGCAACGTGAACGGTATTTTTTTTTTGTCCCTCAACAGCAAAACGCACTAGCATCGTTCACATTTTATTTTCTTATCTAAATCGTTTATTCGAAGAATCAACTGCGTAGCTTTTCAAGTGATTTATCACTAGGACGATGAAAAAAAAAATTAAAAAAAAGTTCATTGGTCAAGTTCGTACTTTTGATAAGCTTCGTAATTTCACGAGTGAACAAGTTTCAGGATTTTCTTATCAATTACAAATTGATGAGATTTAATGAAACTTCATTAGAGACTAATCCAGTCATTTTGATGAAACGAGGAAGTCGTGCGTCGTGCATAATTAATTTTCACCTCGTATACTGATTTTTTTTTTTCAGATCCGAATCAATATACACGATAAGGCGTAGCGCTGTGCCACCCTGGTGGCGTAGAGCGTGGGCACAATGTTTCGGTTCATTGCCCGAGGAACCACGACTGAGAACCATTGTTCCAAATCACCTCGTGCCACCTAAAACACCACCGAGTCGACATCCAAATGGTGTCAGAATTGATAACAGGTTAAAAAAAAGCCTTTAATTCATTGCATTTTTTTTTTACTGTGAATTAAGCCTCGTAAATAATATAAATAAATAAAACAAAAATAATTCTGTGCGAATGACTGATTGAAATTATTCGGAATTTTTCCAATCGTCATTCAAACTACTTTAGCTAAAAATTGAATACAAAGATCCTCTCGATATCGATTATCTTTTACTCTTAATTAAGCCTCGTAAATAATATAAATAAATAAAACAAAAATAATTTTGTGCAAATAATTGATTAAAATTTTTCGGAATTTTTCCAATCGTGATTTAAACTACTTTTGTGCCATTCTCGTACGAAAGTCACTTTTCTTCATTTCGCAGCTAAAAATTGAATACAAATATCCCCTCGATATCGAATATTTCATTATTACACTCTTTCGATATTCATCGAGTTTCCTTCATTCTGAGAAAACCCGGAAAAAAAAACATCGCAAGTGTAGATATATAGAATATAATAAATAAATAAAATGAAATCACTATTATAGAATTGATAGAATTTTTTATAAACTTTGGCATTTCTCGATAATTGAAACTCACATGTAATCAAAGTCATAACTCAATGGAGCAGAAAATGTTTTTATTTAATTTTCTTTATCAATTACTGATATACGATTTAGGGCTAAATGTACTGTGAAAAAGTAACGAAGCAAGAAATGATCTTGTTTAATGACCTTATTTTTATGATAACATGTTTTTTCTTATTCAACCGTTAAATCTTTATTTAACCGAATGTGAGTCTGTAAATGTAGGTCAGAGCTCAACGAAAATAAGCTTTTTGGATCGTTCGTTGGTCGAACGTAAACTACCAAACATACGTATCAATTTCAACAGCTTTGTGTGTATATATATATATATATATATATATATATATATATATATATATATATATATATTCGTCTATCGATTATCTTGTTTTTTTTTCAGGGTACGCACAACAAAATATACAACGCTTAGCTTCTTGCCACGTAACCTGCTCGAGCAATTTCATCGTGTGGCCAATCTATACTTCATATTTATATTATTACTCAATTGGGTGCCGGCTATAAATGCATTTGGAAAAGAAGTTGCCATGATACCCGTTGTATTTGTTTTGGGTGTCACAGCGTTAAAAGATTTCTTCGAGGACAGAAGAAGACTCGCCAGTGACCGCCGGGTCAACAATTCAACGTGTCGAGTTTACGTCAAGTGAGTTTTTCTCTTCATGTACATTTTTATCACTCGGAGCAAAAAAAAAAAATTTCCTTATTGAATAATTGAAAGTAAAAATAATTTATTAATATTTTTCATTTACAAGTCATGCTGAGATTGTGAACCCTTTTCTTTCGTTAAATTAATAATTTTTTTATTCGTTAATTTGTAGGCCACATTTTTTTTGTCCCTATTTTTGACCGACCCAACTAATTCGATGATAACTTCGTCAGTAATTCATATATTTGGACTTGTAAGTAGTGAAATCGAAACGAGAGACTTCAAGTAAGAAATTTGCATAATCTAAAAGTTGATTGAAAAATAAGACAAAAAGACTTTGGAAAGGCGAAGAAGAAATTCGTTGAGTCAAAAATTCTAATTTATAGAATTTTAGGGTCAACTTGACAAATTACATTGCCCTTTTCTCATTATTTTTATTACTAAAAAATTAACTTCATTCGATAAAAATAATCGCAAAATCAGTGCCAAAAAAAAAAAAAATCTTCGTGTTAATGAACGTGATTTATGCGCCAGAAAATTCTAAAAATGTATGATGTACCTGTTTCGTTATTTATTGCAATCACGACTGAAAAAACATCCAGATGAATTTCTGAGACCTCGAGAACTGAGTGAGCGTAGATAAAATCATAAAATTTCTTATTTTTTTCACTAAAAAAAGGAACTTCATTCTATAAAAACAATTGCAAAATCAATGCAAAAAAAAAAAATTCTTCGTGTTGTAAAAAATAAAAGAATGTCCTATTTTTACTAAAAAAAAGGAACTTCATTCTATAAAAACAATTCGTAAATCAGGGCAAAAAAAAAAATTCTTCGTCGTAATGAACGTGATTTATGCGCCAGAAAATTCTAAAAAATTTGATGTACCTGTTTCGTTATTTATTATAATCACGATAAAAAGACTCGGAGCAGCGAGCACTAAAGACCAACCTGAGCTCGCTAATCGTTGAATGTTATCTGAAAAAACATCTGGAATAATTTTCGAGACCTCGAGGACTGAGTGAGCGTAGGTAAAATCATGAAATTTCTTATCAGATTCGGTTGGGTGTCAATGGACGAAATTTAAGTGACAAGACACATAAATACAACATGGAATATGATGAGGGGAGGGGGTGGGGTCGATTTTAATATTGTAAATATTCTATGGGGGATGAGAAATCGAGGTCAGTGTCGCGACTCTCGCCACGCATTAGTCGTGTGTATGCGTGTTGGTCGATTGCACGTGATAAAAAACCATCGTCCGCGACGAGCCCACGGCAAAATGTTCGCTCGATTTTTTATGAGCCTCGACCTAACCGAGAATCGACCGTGATGATATGCCATTCGAGGCAAATTTCCCCGTCATTTTCCGCATACACAGAGTGAAAATTTCCCTTTTCACACAGACGTCTCACAAAATGGAGAGTAAATTTGTGTGTGTGAGTGAGAGAGAGAGAAAAAAAAATGAGATAAGACACATTTTTGAGTGACAAAATAATTGGTTGAAAGGGAAAAAAGTAACAATTTGTGCGAAACATGCAGATATAGAAAGTGTAGAATGGAAATCAAGCTTGTATCGATTCGATATTGTCAGGTTGAAATATACAGGTCAGAGAACACAGAGATTCACCCCCCGTGTAAGTGTGCTGAGTCACACAGAAAAAATTCTACCTCTTTCTTTATTTTTTTTTTCTTTCTTTCTTTCTCTTCCAGTAGACTTTTTTTTTTCATGCTCTTAGGGGCATAACGATCGAGGAAAAGCTCGACGATGCTCCTATGCAAAATTAAATACCGTCAGAGTCAGAGGGAACAATATGGTGAATTTTTAATCAGAGCCCTGCGAAAGTTTAGAATATATTTTTTATTTTTTTTATATAACGGCTTGAATTTTTATTATAATTTATTCACGTCTTGATATATATGGCCAAATTTTTCACGGTGGATTCAAAAATTATTATTATATTTTATTATTGATAATGATTTGTTTAATATATTTTTTTTTTAAATCTTTAATCTTTTTAAAAATTTTAATTTTTAATAACATACGAAAATATTTGCCGAGTCATCACAATCTTTAGAGTCAGAGTTAAAATTTTATTTTACCGAATGTATAAATAATGCTCCGGAAAATAATAATTAGATGACATTTTTATTATTGCTAATAATTACTGAGTGCAATTTCTTTTTTTATCGATTATCTCGTATACGAAAATATTTCCGATTACCGAAAATCACAATTTCAATAGTCAGGACTAACGCGGTTTATTTTACCAAATGTAAATAATGATTTGTTAGCCAATCGAGAAAAAAAAATCGTGGGAAATTATTTGAATGATTCGTGTATATTTTCCTTCGATAAACTAATCGTGCGTCCACACTGTACAAATTCAATGTCACTATTTCCAACTCACCGTTAACATTTGAAAACTCTCATATCAATAACGCACGATATTATAGCGCGAAGGGGCGATATAAAAGTTGTTAAAATTTCATCAGGATTTCTCATGTTAGAACTTTATTACCGAAGCAAAAAGTTATTATTATTATTTTTATCAGTGGATTCTCTCGCATTGTCCTATGGATGACTTTGTGCAAAATGTGGAGGAATATATGGATTATGTTAAACGTTTACATTCGCGTTATATGTCGATATGTGCGCGTGTCTCATTAAATATTAAAATATACTTTCAAGAAAGTTTATTCGCGTGTTGTTTAACGCTAGTCACATCACAATGCATACACGAGTATTTCCCATATAGAGGACAATTTTCCATCCAGCAATTGTCATATAAATAAAATTATATATCATTGAAAAATTTATCTCAAGGCAATTTTTGTTTTTTTTGTTTTTTCAAAATGGCCTCTTATACATATAAAATATATTAAAAAATCAATTGAGTAAATAAGTAAATAATCAATTGATATATAATTAAAAATTATATATCATTGAAAAATTTATCTCAAGGCAATTTTTGTTTTTTTGTTTTTTCAAAATGGCCTCTTATACATATAAAATATATTAAAAAATCAATTGAGTAAATAAGTAAATAATCAATTGATATATAATTAAAAATTATATATCATTGAAAAATTTATCTCAAGGCAATTTTTGTTTTTTTGTTTTTTCAAAATGGCCTCTTATACATATAAAATATATTAAAAAATCAATTGAGTAAATATAATAGAGTGAGGAAGGAGCCTTTTTCTCGTATATTGAAAATGCCTGTGTTTGCCTTGCTCTGGTTCCTAGTCACATCACAATGCATACACAAGCATTTCCGATATAGAGGAGAATTTTTGCAGCCAGCAATTGTCATATAAATAAATTTATATATCATTGAAAATGAAAAAAAAAAAATTGAAAAAATTATCTAAAGGCAATTTTCGTTTTTTTTTTCTTTTCAAAATGGCCTCTTATACACATAAAATATTTAAAAAAACATATTGAAAGAGCTTTTTTCTCGTATATTAAAAACGCCTCCGGTTGCCTTGCTCAGGTAGGGCAGGCACATTTATGGACAGCCCTGTCTACACCACGAGCATCATTTACTCTCCTTAAGGTGGTCATAAACTACCATCTGGCCCTTGTATCTCATCACGGGACGTCTCGGAGACGAATAATTCGAGACACTTTGAGCAAAGTAACATTTGTACTCTCTCAGTCTTTTATTTGTATATTATTTTGAAACGAATTTTATATATATATTTATTTTTCATTCGACGACTTAAAAATTATTGACAAATCGTAGTTTTCCACGAATTCGTTAATTATTTCTTACAATATGCATAATATTATATTTGGTGAATTTTATAAATTCATATTTGCTGAAAATCAACTAAACTGCATTGAAAAAATTGCATTTGGTGAATGCAACGATGCACGAGGGAGTCAATAATCATAATCACGTCACGCGTCTTTCGATTTTCTTCTCGTTTTTTTGTTCATACAGTTTAAAATTTGCGAGCTATGTAACGTCTCGAATTCTCTACGAGAGTCGATTCACTCTCTCTCTCTCTTTACTCACTTTGTGGATACGATAAAACGAGACGCGTTTTGCAGCTGCCACATCGAAGAGACCGGTTGTGCATAGTTTGCTCGGACTCTCCATCGTTTATAATGCAATTTAATCGGCCGACTGGCCATACGCAATTGATGTATCGCTCGCAATTCTCGCCTATACTTGTCGGAAATGATTAAAGAGCGAGAAAGAGAGAGAGAGAGGGAGGGAGAGACCTCGTCCTTCGACTTTACGTCAGAATCATTTTTCTCTCGATGACTATATATATGAGTTTTTCATCTCTGCCGCCGATCAAGCAAAACGTTTTAACAGATTACGAACAAATCTTTTCCGCATTCTTTTTTCTTCTATACGTGCTCTGAGATTTATTAGAAGGACCACTAAATAAAAACTAATAAAAAACCAATAAAAACTAATAAAAAACCAATAAAAACTACATATGATTGTTTGTGACGAGTATCAAAAGAGCTCTTTGAGATTCTGAATTGTTTTAAATACTCAAATACATTTCACTTACAATTAACAGACAATTACGTTTTAATCTGTTAAAACGTAATTTCACTTACAATTACGTTTTAACAGATTACGAACGAATCTTTTCCGCATTCTTTTTTCTTCTATACGTGCTCTGAGATTTATTAGAAGGACCACTAAATAAAAACTAATAAAAAACCAATAAAAACTAATAAAAACTACATATGATTGTTTGTGACGAGTATCAAGAGAGCTCTTTGAGATTGTCAATTGTTTTAAATACTCAAATACATTTCACTTACAATTAACAGACAATTACGTTTTAATCTGTTAAAACGTAATTTCACTTACAATTACGTTTTAACAGATTATCACATAATTATTATTATCAAGGTGAAATCTCTACTATTTTTTTTTAAATTATTATTCCAATGATTTATTTATTCAACGTCTACCAAAAGTTTCGAGATTTTTCGCCCCCATGTGAAAAATTCATCGATAACAGCAGCTCTCAGACTGTCACTTACCAAGCTTACTGCAATCCCCTGCAGAATTCACCGCATTGTTGCGCTCGGGTAACCTCATTTCAGGTCCCATTCAAATTATTATTATAATTTTTTATAATTTTTTTTTTTTCTCGAAAAATGACCTCGACCTTTCACAAAAATTATCTTAATATATTCTTCGTGGTTTTTTTTTCTCTCATGGTTTGCAAGTTTCATAAATCTACAAAAAAACAATCGCTCAATTGTTATTACATTTTTTGTATATTCCCAGAGATCGTGATGAAAAAAATGTTATTCCCAAAAATTTGATATTAAATAAATAAAAATAAATATTAATTAATAAAAATTTGATATTAAAATATAATTGATAAGAGCCAATAAAAAAAATATCAATTTCACGTAATAATTAAATTAAATATTAATGAATAATTATTATTAAAAAATTTAGTTTTAAAGTCACCTCCTAAGACCTGGACAATTGACCAGCCAAGTTTTTTCTCCTTTTTATAAATTATTCGAATGTGGCCGTACATCGGTTTGCGGCTTAACGTCGCGACTGATATGTAATTGTCAGCCACAGGTATGCCTATTTAGCGCAAACTCGGTTCGTTTCCCAGCCAACGACCGCATGGACCACGAAACGTCTCACACATCTCTGTGTAAATTTTCGTATATATATTTATATACGAAAATTTACACAGAGATGTGATATATATATATATGACGCAGCTTTGATGAAATAAGAGTGAGAAAAAAAAACGAGAAAAAAATACATGCACGTACAACTCGTATGTATAAATTCTTAGGAAAGACACTGGATGCATGGCAGAGACCCCATTTACCTTTTTTGTAATTTCTGTTATTCGCCCTTTACCCACTTAACGAACCATGACGAGGCATCCTAACGTCATAGTCTCGCATTTTCCTTCTCATATGTGTCGCTGATAATTTCCATCGACATTTTTTCCCCCTTTTTGTTTTTCAAACAAAAGCTTTTCAACATATTTTTAGCAAACGCATATATATATATATATATGTATATATACGAAGTCTATTATTCTCACGGTGCTATTCACTCACCATCACAAAAGGCCTCGTGAGCACATCGAAGAAAAGAGAATCTCTCTCAAGACTGAGGCGTCTGTTAAAAAAGAAAAAAAAAAAAATCCCTTTTCCGGACGTTTATTCGGCCTTTACCTACTTGTTACGACATTTGCCACTCAGGCTGCCTGACTGAAATTTACTCCTGGACATAATTCCGAGTGACATGTGTCTCGAATCCCCTGTGGACTTTCGTCGACACTGAGATTTTTTTTTTCCCAATGTTGTTGACTCTGCTTTATGAATCATTTTTTTCAACACAATACATATATATATATATATATATATATATATATATATATATATATGTATATATATACATTGCGAAAAAAAAATTACGTTTGTTTTACTCGCTCGCATAAATGCATAAAAAAATAAGTATCAATTTTTTATTATAGTTATTATTTATTGCGCGGAGGTGGGCAAAAGTGGTGCGATAATAACAACGATAAGATGATACAATGAGATATATTTTTTTTTTTTTCGAGTACATGCAAAGACGTTGCATCATTATTCATTTGGTCCAATTAACCCAATTCGTTGTATTCCAGAGGCCTGCATTAATCGACCTCCACCTACTTACAGAGTTGAATGCTTTTTGCTGTATTTTTTATAGCGATATATTAAGGCTTTTCATAATTCCATATATATATATATATTTTTTTTTTTCTTATTCCGCGTTTCTACAAACTCGATAAAAATCCATTCGCTAATAGCTAAAATACTATCTCGACGACATCGCGTGCGTGCTGCCCGCATATGTAGTAAGACGCCCTCCCACTATAGTCACGATCATGTATCTCACCTTTGTTTCGACTTTGTTTTGTGAGCTTTAGTACCGTATAATCGTGGGAAAACCGGGCATTAATATATTCGAAATTCTTCCGCCCTCTCGGAAATAATACGTCAACACACTAACCGCTAGTTAAGACATTTGTCAGCTTTTTGTTACGCGACAATTTTGCATCACAGTGACAATCAAACGTCTACACAAATGATTATTATATATTTTTTTTTAATTGTCAATTTTCTACAATAAAAAAAAATTATCGATTTCTATTAATCCAATTTTTATTCGTAATTTTTGATACTTTTCGTATTACTTTCGTACATTTTTTTATTCATCAAATCGACTCAATTAAATTGAGTTTTTTTTAATTTAATTTTTTCTATTTATTCACCTTTGTTTCGACTTTGTTTCGTGAACTTTAGTACCGTGCAATCGTGGGAAAACCGGGCATTAATATATTTGAAATTCTTCCGCCCTCTCGGAAATAATAGTTCAACACACTAACCGCTAGTTAAGACGTTTGTCAGCTTTTTGTTACGCGACAATTTTGCATCACAGTGACAATCAAACGTCTACACAAATGATTATTATATATTTTTTTTTAATTGTCAATTTTCTACAATAAAACAAATTATCAATTTCTATTAATCCAATTTTTCATTCGTATTTTTTGATACTTTTCGTATTAATTTCGTACATTTTTTTTATTCATCAAATTGACTCAATTAAATTGAGTTATGTTTTATTTTATTTTTTTAATTCATTCACCTTTGTTTCGACTTTGTTTCGTGAACTTTAGTACCGTACAATCGTGGCAAAACCGGGCATTAATATATTTGAAATTCTTCCGCCCTCTCGGAAATAATACGTCAACACACTAACCGCTAGTTAAGACATTTGTTAGCTTTTTGTTACGCGACAATTTTGCATCACAGTGACAATCAAACGTCTACACAAATGATTATTATTATTTTTTCTAATTGTCAATTTTCTACAATAAAAAAAATTATCGATTTCTATTAATCCAATTTTTCATTCGTATTTTTTGATACTTTTCGTATTAATTTCGTACATTTTTTTTATTCATCAAATTGACTCAATTAAATTGAGTTATGTTTTATTTTATTTTTTTAATTCATTCACCTTTGTTTCGACTTTGTTTCGTGAACTTTAGTACCGTACAATCGTGGCAAAACCGGGCATTAATATATTTGAAATTCTTCCGCCCTCTCGGAAATAATACGTCAACACACTAACCGCTAGTTAAGACATTTGTTAGCTTTTTGTTACGCGACAATTTTGCATCACAGTGACAATCAAACGTCTACACAAATGATTATTATTATTTTTTCTAATTGTCAATTTTCTACAATAAAAAAAATTATCGATTTCTATTAATCCAATTTTTCATTCGTAATTTTTGATACTTTTCATATTAATTTCGTACATTTTTTTTATTTATCAAATCGACTCAATTAATTTGAGTTATTTTTCTGTCAATTCATTCAAGTAACTGATGTGATTTTTTTTTACGCTACGATTCTCGATATTCTGCCCTGAAATTTGTTGCGAAAAACTGACGAAACGAAATCGAGTAAATTTCAATTCTCAGCGCTCTTAATATTTTACTCGCGATACCGTTAATTCATGACTCTGGATCGCGTCACTGTTTGCACCCGTGTGTGTGTGTGTGTGTGTGTGTATGTGTGTGTGGTGGCCGCAGTTGCGTCATCGACCGTGACTCGATGTGTGTGCGTGTCTGTCACGGGTTTCACCGAACCCACAGCTGTGTGTGATTCTTTCGACTTTATATTACATTAATACTTTGCCTGAGCACGTTTTATGTCCCGCATCACGTTTTTACATATATCGGCCACTCGGTCAAACTTATGTATTATATTTCGAGCTCTCGATGAGTCTCAAACGATATATGGCGTCGTTGTATGAATTTATAATCATTGAACCAACCAAGATCACGTTTCTTATACATACGAATTATTATTATTATTTATGGCTCGAGACACAGATTTAGTTTAAATATTTTCATTACCCAGCTCTTAAACGTCTGGCCACTCGATGTGTACAAAATACTGAGGTTTATATATAAATCTCAGTGTTTTGTATATAGAAGAATTATTTGATATATTAGATTCGATATAATTTTTTTTTACTTTTTTTTTTTACTTAAAAAAATATTTATGGGATAATTTTTTTTTTGTTTTCCATCACATAAATTATCACGTGAGAATATTCGAAATTACATTTACACATAAAATAATTGCATTTTTTAATTTATTAGTTTAATCCATCATGACTTTTCTCTATCGAATATATCGGGAAAAATTATACACGAATTTTTCATTTCCATCTGTTTGTTATGAAATTTGTCATTGCTGCGCGAAAGCTCCGATAATACGGAATTGTCGGGTAAAAAAAAATGATCGACAGCATATTGACGGTTCTCTTGACGGAATTCAATAATCCTTTATCACTCGAGAGGTTGACGCATGTAGCATTAATATATTCGATAGCTTCAACTTAAAAAAAGCGCGGCGATTTTCTTTTTTTTTTTAATTTTAGTGATAGAAACCGATAAGGCTATCGTCCATCACAGCACTGACGTATCGTATCGTTCGATTATACGACGTACGTCGTTTTTACGACATGACAAAAGTGTTTCAGGAAATTTGCAATATATATTTTTTTTCCCGAATTATTTCTCCTCCCATTTCCATTATTTGGACAAAAATTTTATTCTCATTGTGATAATTTAGATCGATCGATTATTATTTTGCATCTTTATCGGCGAAATTGAAAAATATTATTTTATATTGAGAATAGAAATGTTTGGGAGAATTTCGTTTGTGAAACGAAGAAATAGATCGATAAGCAGTCTGGTGAGCTTAAATATGGTCCGGATAGATTTCGGCTTGACAGGCCTGATAAGAACGTCCTTGAAATTCAATCGACATTGTCTATCGTATATCTATATATCGAATGGGATCGCTTCATTGGCCACAAGTCGATTACGTTCGATTACGAATATGTACGTGTATGTAACAACTTCTTCTCGTGGCTTCGAAGTTTCCGTCTCTTTATTTATATTATTCTTATTTTGTTCAACGAACGTGGAATTGAAAAAAAAAAAAAAAAAAAAAAAAAAATTATTTGATATACGAGTAAATTTCTTCTTTCTCCTTTTCAGATAAATTTTAATTTCTCCTTTTCTAATAACAATTTATAAATTAGAGGGAAAAAAATAATTTCTCAAAATTCAATAATTTGCAAAATTAATGATATTTTTTTACTCATTACTACTGAACGTTAATTATTTTCTCAATTATTACTTTAAGTCGACAAAATATTCAACACATAAAATTATCTCAAATTTTATTTCTCACTGTTGAATTATCATACATTTTTATTCGATATTTATTTTATGCTCGCGATCGTATCATCTCGACAATTTTCTTGCGACAGTGAGTGAGCGATATATTTTTCGCGTAAGTATTTTTTGAGTAAATTTCTTCTTTCTCCTTTTCAGATAAATCCTAATTTCTCATTTTCTAATAACAATTTATAAATTAGAGGGAAAAAAATAATTTCTCAAAATTCAATAATTTGCAAAATTAATGATATTTTTTTACTCATTACTACTGAACGTTAATTATTTTCTCAATTATTACTTTAAGTCGACAAAATATTCAACACATCAAATTATCTCAAATTTTATTTCTCACTGTTGAATTATCATACATTTTTATTCGATATTTATTTTATGCTCGCGATCGTATCATCTCGACAATTTTCTTGCGACAGTGAGTGAGCGATATATTTTTCGCGTAAGTATTTTTTGAGTAAATTTCTTCTTTCTCCTTTTCAGATAAATTTTAATTTCTCCTTTTCTAATAAAAATTTATAAATTAGAGGGAAAAAAATAATTTCTCAAAATTCAATAATTTGCAAAATTAATGATATTTTTTTACTCATTACTACTGAACGTTAATTATTTTCTCAATTATTACTTTAAGTCGACAAAATATTCAACACATAAAATTATCTCAAATTTTATTTCTCACTTTTGAATTATCATACATTTTTATTCGATATTTATTTTATGCTCGCGATCATATCATCTCGACAATTTTCTTGCGACAGTGAGTGAGCGATATATTTTTTGCGCAAAGAAAAAAAAAAGTTGTTTCAGTTGTCAATAAGTTATCGTTGATTTTATTACGTGGGGAATTTTCTCGCATTCTTTTTATCAATACAGCAGCATTTTTTCGTCCACAATGACGCCAAAATTATCGTGATTTTCAAGGGAAAAATGTGTAAATCGAGGGGAGGCAAAAAATTTATAAAAATTTCCATATAATTTTGCGATTTTTGCCAATTTTTTTGTATCTTTTTTTTTGTGATTTTTTTTTTTTTTTTTTTGAACGCCTATACGGCGTCGATGTGCGATGGGAGACGATTGAATGCTGGAGATCCAGAGACCAAGTTGTTTACGCGGAATCCGCGGCCTCGCGAACGGTCCGTGGGAGTCTCTTGAAAGGCTGCAACTCAACAGCGACACGACCATGGAGCGTTAAGGTCTCGGTCTCGGTCTCTCTCTTTCTCCCCCCTCTTCCTTTTTCTCTCTATCTCTGTCTCTGTCTCTTTCTCTCTATCTCTCTCTCTTTCTATCTCTTTCTATCTCTCTCTCTCTCTCTCTCTCTCTCTCTCTCTCTCTCTCTCTCTCTCTCTCTCTCTCTCTCTCTCTTTCTCTCTCTATCTCTCTATCTCTCTCTATCTCGGTACTGGTCTCGATCAATGGCGCGTGACCCGACTGGACAAACTACATTGTGACGAGTAAGAGAACCATTGAAAAAAAATATATATATATATATATATATTTTTCTGTAGCCGCTTCGTCGCAAAGAGTGACAAACTCGTCAGGAAAGTTCCTCAAGCTATTTGCTACCTGAGCTCATCCAGGCAACGCTCCAGGTACTGGAGGCAAAAATGCAACGATAAAAAAAAAACCATCCGACAATTTAAATACACAAATTCCTCGACCAATTTGTTTGATTAATTTTTCATTTTTAGCACCAAAAATCATTCCTTGTAATAATTTGAAAAATTTAATCTAAAAAATGATAAAAAAAAAAAAAGAAGAAAGTTTATCAAATTTTTTCACAGAAATGTTTTCGCCTTTCGATGATTTATTGCTGGTCTACGAATAAAAAGGAAAACTAGCAAACGATCTACGCAGCAACGTTTTTTTTTTTTTAATGATAACAAAAAAAAATCGATCGTAGCTTGTCGGAGCAGCTGCGAGAATATTCATAAATTTTTATTCGATATCTTTCATCCCAGATGGAAAAATTCGCAGCTAGTTTGATCACCACTCGACCAGGCATCGCCATTGACATATGAAAAATAATAAAAAAAAACTTCCAGAAGTTTCCTTCATTTTTCTCGATCACGATCTCCCCGTGACGTCAATTTGAATTTCCTCGCGATATTATCTTTAAATCATCGTAGATGATAAAAAAAAAAGTGGAGTCATTCGATTTTTATCTCAATTGCTGAAGAAAAACGTTAAAATTTTCGGCGAAAAATTCCACAAAGTGTTTTTTATATCCTGCTATTATAGTTCGTGGAAATTCGGTGATAATAATAATAGTAATAATAATAATGATTAATGTCGTTCATTGAGATACAAAGATGAATGATCATCTTTGTATCTCAATTGTACAGCTTTGGCCATAATACCACGTTTTATCACGTACATTAAATTATGAATTACATGACTGGGATGGACCACGAAAGAGAGGTCGAGAGAGAATCCGATAATAAAAATTAAAAAAAAAAAAAACCCGGTCAATTGTCGATTGATTCCCAGTGCATAATACACGATGAATTTTGCGACAGGATCGGCTAGAATGAATCGATAGTGGCTTGAAACACACTGTGCTCCTTTGTTTGTTTTTGTCTTTAAATAGTTTCTCGATGAAAACTTATATATATCACATGTCCCAGTTCTCATCTGATAATCGCTCGATCTCATAATATTTATTTTTCTTCGCCAATTTATCATCATTATTTTTTTAATAAATAAGCAAACTATGAAAATTATTTATATCTCATTGTTGATACAGCTAATTAAAAAAAAATGAAGGGTATTATTTTGATTAAAAATTTGGATGGAATAAAAATTTATTCAATCTCATAAATTTTACTGTATATTTTGAAATTTCAAAATCGAGAAAAAAATATATTAATAAATTCTATGGATTGAAAAATATAAAAGATTTCATTTAATCAAAACAAGAGCCCAAAAATGTGAGAAATATTTTTTTTTCCTTAATATTTATAACTTTTGCATAAATATAATAAAAATCAATGCTTTGTCTGTTTTTCTCTACTGACGATTTTCTACGTTTGAGCATTTTTCAAATTATAATTAATTGCGTAAAATAAAAAAATCATAAATGCTAGATAAACATTGAAAAAAAATAAATAAAAAAAATAACTATTTGGATATTCGGGGACACCCTTGTATCTTGAGCGAAATATTGTGGGGCTTCTCTTTAGGATTGTTATGTTCTCGGGTAGACGCAATTAGACGTTTTCCGCAGTATGAGAGAAGCCTTTAGTAACGAAGTGGAGGGGCCTGTTGGGGCGAGGGTAGGGGGGGGGGGGGAGGGGAGTTATTGAAACTGTTGCAGTGCACGAGAGTGCTAAACAAACGAGTTTGCTATTTGGAAATGTGACTTTTATGACGACAGAGAGAGAGGAGAGCTCCGTGTAGCCTTACGACTTCTCTCGTTTTATGCAACGATACTCTATTATAAATCAGCCGCACACAAAACAGTGAAAACAGATTTTCAGTACTTTTCTGTACTTAAATGATTGATCCGATTGGATTTACACGTGTTTTACTCGTGACATTGCCCAACAATTTTCTTCCAGCAAAATTTTAAATATTTACTCTACTATTTTTATATATTTATCAATAATTGGGCAAATATTTAAATTAAAAAAAAAACGTTTTTAATTTTTCAAATTTTTCATTGTAATTTAATTTTTAAATTGGATAATTTTTTTTTTTTTGTTTCAGTACTTTTGTGTACTTAAATGATTGATCCGATTGGATTTACACGTGTTTTACTCGTGACCCAACAATTTTCTTCCAGCAAAATTTTAAATATTTACTCTACTATTTTTATATATTTATCGTTAATTGGACAAATATTTAAAATTTAAAAAAAAAACGTTTTTAATTTTTCAAAATTTTCATCGTAATTTAATTTTTTAATTGAATAATTTTTTTTTATTTTTATTCCAGTGAAGTGGATCGATACGCCAAAGTAGCGTGGAAAGACGTGAGGGTTGGTGACTTGGTGCATCTTTCAAATAATGAGATAGTCCCTGCCGATCTTTTATTATTACGTAGCAGCGATCCTCAGGGTAATGCTTTTTTGGACACGTGCAATTTGGATGGCGAGACCAATCTCAAACAGCGTCAGGTAGTTCGTGGATTTTTGGATCTTCAAGACTCGTTTCAACCATCAAAGTTTCGCTCGGTTGTCGAGGTCGATCGACCGAGTACGAAAATTTATAGGTCAGTTATAGGGCTATTGGTCAGAGTCAGCAAAGCTTTTGTGTGTGTTTGTCAAATGCAAACAGAAAAACGTTCCAATCGTTTCTCATATGTTGAATAAAAAATCGTATCGATAAATCAAACTTATCGTGGGGGGGAAAAAAATAAAAATAATAATAATAATATATTATAAACTGATAATTTATCATAACTAATTGATAAAATGATTAAATAAAATATTGACAAACTAAATAAAATTATTTTAAAAAATTGTCAATAAATATATTAATTAATTTCTCATTAATTATTATTTTATCAGATTAATATAATCGAGAGTTTTGATTTTTTTTTTTTTAGATTCCACGGAGCTGTTGTGCATCCAAACGGTGGAAGAGTACCAGTCACAACTGAAAATCTTTTGTTACGAGAATGTTTATTAAAAAATACAGATTTTATCGAGGGTATCGTCGTTTATTCGGGCCACGAGACCAAAGCAATGTTAAACAATGGTGGCCCAAGATACAAGGTGAGACATTTATTCTCTCGAACGAATCATTGATTACTGATTTAATTTACAAACCATTCTCAATGTGTTTTTTTTTTTAATATTTTTTATTTATTTAAAAAACAAAAAAAAATCATTTATTTTTTCCCACAGCGTTCTCGACTAGAACGACAGATGAATCTCGACATTGTCTGGTGTGTCGTAATTCTCATAGTTTTGTGCATAATCGGTGCGATCGGTTGCAAAATGTGGCTGTCGACTTACTCGTCAACGAATCAAGTGCCATTTCTTCCTATAATGCGTGATCCTAATTACGAGGGTATGCTGACATTTTGGACATTCGTAATAATATTACAAGTCATGATACCTCTTAGTCTTTACGTTACCCTGGAAATGGCAAAAGTCGGACAGGTCTATCATATTGGCAACGACTCGGCACTTTATGATCCTGATACGGGACGACGTGCAGAGTGTCGAGCTTTGAACATCACCGAGGAATTGGGACAGGTAAGAGAAAAGAAAAAAAAAAATTATTCCCAGTTTACAAAAACTTTAAAAAAAAAATTTCGATCTCGAAACTCAAAAAAATTAATTAAAAAAATAATCATCGCTACATAATCACGAAAATTCAACAATAAATAAATTATATATTTTTTTTTAAGTCTTGATAAATTTAAAGTTTCGTTAATTAATTCTCTGTCTCGCGAGTTATCGGTTAATATTTAAAAATAATAATATTTAAAAAAATGAAAATAAAAAATAAAAATTATTTTTTACAAGATACAATACGTCTTCTCCGATAAAACTGGCACTCTAACGGAGAACAAAATGGTATTCAGAAGATGTGCCGTGGGTGGTCAGGATTACGCTCATATCGGTGAAAATGAGAATCTCGTGCCTTGCGTGAGATTGAAGGAGGATTTGCTGATCGGTACAGCTCGACATCGCCTACAAGAATTTCTCGTTTTACTTGCTATATGCAATACCGTTGTCGTCAGTACTCATCCACATCATGACCTCATGAATTCGAGCGGGGTCATCGAGGAGCCACAAAAGAACGGAATTGCCGTTATGAGGTGAGCATTTTTATTTTTTTAAATCCAGTAAGTGGGTCATTTAGATCGATTTTTTTTTTTCGATCGATACAATATTAAAAAACTTTTTAAAACTTAGTCATTTTTTTTCGATATCAATTTAGGACGAAGCTTTGATTTTTAATAAATTTTCGATGATGATAAATAAATTAAAAAAAAATGAGAATAATTTTCTTGAATTTCTTCACATGGAGTGGGTTGAATTTTTTTATTATTTTTTTTTTACTCAGGTATACGAGATTGTCAGAGTCTCGAAGTGTCACACCACCGCCAGCAGGTGGCGTGCCTGTAACAGGTCAGGGTATGATCTCGACACTCTCGCCAATATCGTCGAGATCCGAGCCACCATTGTCGATAAGCGTGGCAAATTTACCGACCAAAATATCAAGGTAAGAAAAAACGAAGAGTGAGATAAAAATTTGAAATAAAAATTTAAATGTGAAAATTTTCAAATGAGGATTATTTGGATTTTTTTTTTTTTTTTTCCGAAGGCCGAGACTTCTCAATGTGCCTGCAATGCCCAGCCTCAATATTGGCCTTTTGGTACGAAAAGCATCGCCAATGGGACATCGTGGGAGTCCTCCTAGTCCAAGCTCAATCGAGCAACAACCGACTCCGGGAATTTACGAGGCTGAAAGTCCCGACGAGCTTGCCCTCGTTCATGCTGCACGAGCCTATGACGTCAGGCTCGTCAAAAGAACACCCCGTAGTGCCATTATTGCCTTGCCCGATAAATCAACTCTAGCTTTTGAAATTTTACATGTAAGTTTTACGAAAATAAATTCGACTCGATTTAAAACAATTTTTGTAAATATAAAAATCGGATTTTTTTTTATGAAACTTTTGAGTTATCAAGAAAATTAATCAGGAATTCTAGATTTTGAAATTTGGCATGTAAGTTTTACGAAAATAAATTCGGCTCGATTTAAAACAATTTTTGTAACTATAAAAATCGGATTTTTTTTAATGAAACTTTTGAGTTATCAAGAAAATTAATCAGGAATTTTAGATTTTGAAATTTGGCATGTAAGTTTTACGAAAATAAATTCGGCTCGCTTTAAAACAATTTTTTTAACTATAAAAATCGGATTTTTTTTATGAATCTTTTGAGTTATCAAGAAAATTAATCAGGAATTCTAGATTTTGAAATTTGGCATGTAAGTTTTACGAAAATAAATTCGACTCGATTTAAAACAATTTTTTTAACTATAAAAATCGGATTTTTTTTTATGAAACTTTTGAGTTATCAAGAAAATTGATCAAGAATTCTGGATTAGATCGGATCATTGATAATGGCACATTTTTGCATTTATCTTGATTTTTGTGATTTTTCAAGTTCTCTCACAGCGAAAAAGGGAGCTAACTTAAGACCACTTAAACATTCTGAGTTATTATTATTAATTTTTTCATCTTTTACTTTGTTCAAAAATTCTGCCCGAACGGAAATGTCTCGCTAATTAACAAGAAAAAAAAATTCCCCCGTAATAATGAAAATGAATCGTGAAATTATCAAATAATAATTATTTTATTTTATAATTGCAGGTTCTGCCATTTGATTCAAGCAGAAAATGCATGTCAGTTGTCGTGCGTCATCCAACAACCGATGAAATTGTTCTCTATTGCAAAGGTGCTGATTCCATGATTTTCTCATCGTTGACAACATCCGATGAGGAAAATATTTCAACGACAAAAATTCGACAGCAGCTCAATTCTTATGGCCGTCAAGGTCTCAGAACTTTGGCCATGGCGAAAAGATCGTTATCTCATAATGAGTGGGAAACGTGGAAGCAACGACACGCCGAGGCTGAACTGACATCGGAAAATCGTGAACGTAGAATAAGAGATTCTTATTCGAGTCTCGAGTCGCATCTTACTTTGCTGGGGGCAACGGGAATCGAGGATAAACTACAGGATGGCGTGCCAGAAGCAATCGCAGCACTGGTGGCTGCTGGGATGGTCGTTTGGGTACTGACAGGTACGAAAATCCCTTCGTACCTCACAGCTCATAAACATTTACAATAATTCTAGGGCTGATAATGATTGATCATTCATAATTCATATCGCCCTTCCATTATTTCATATCCAAAGGTCAACCTGATTTTTTTCGACGCTCCAAAAAATCATAAATGAGACAAAGAGAAATATTTCAAGGCCACTCATGGTTCATTTTCAAGATAAAAGGACGAGCTAATTATGACGAAAAATAAATAAATAAATCGGCGACTATTTATACGTGACCAAATTAATTTAAGGTCAATTAAAATAAAAACAAACAAAAATCTGTAAAAATTGTTTCTACTAAAATTATCAGGTTTGAGCAAATGTAAGATATAAATATTCTTCACAGATCATTTTTAATTTCGTTAATTATACAATTGTGGAAAAAAATAATTTCATTTATTGACAAATTTTGCGTGATTTTTTTTTATTTAATTAATATTAAATTAATATTTATTTACTTTTTATTAATTTTAAGGTGACAAGCCCGAGACTGCTGTCAACATCGCTTATGCTGCCCAATTATTTTTACCGGCGATGCAGCTTCTTCGTCTTCAGGCGAGATCAAAATCTGCTGCTGAGGCCTTAATTCACGGTTATCTCGAGGCCATTCTGAAGGAAAATAAAACTGGAAGAGGAAGTGACAGTGGGCGAGGAATTGGAGACGTTTCGAACGGTATGGCGGAAATTACAGCTGGTATGGGCGATAGTGAAGATGCTGAGCGAATTGCACACAGAATTGGAAGTTCATGGCCAAGGCAACGAGCACTAGTCGTCGATGGGAAAACTCTTACTTTTATTCTGGATCCTAGATCGGGCCTGACTGCACCTTTTCTCGAATTAACGAGGAGCTGCTCGAGTGTTCTCGCTTGCAGAGCAACGCCATTGCAAAAAGTACGTTTCGCATTTTTTTTTTAAAGTCACACAGACGTTTATGTAAATTTTTTAAATTTAAGATTGATTTAATTTTTAAATAAAAAATAAAAATTATTAATTTATCGAGCGTATTAATTATAATGTAAATGTTTTTTTTTTTTCATAAAATTTTCATTATTTTAATTATCCAGGCTTATATCGTGAGAGTAGTGAAGGAACAACTTGGTATGCGAACTTTGGCTATCGGCGATGGTGCCAATGACGTCAGTATGATACAAACTGCTGACGTTGGTGTTGGCGTTTCCGGTCGTGAAGGTACTCAAGCTGTCATGGCAGCAGATTTCGCAATTGCAAGATTTCCCATGCTCGCCAGGCTTTTATTACTACACGGCCATTGGTGTTACGACAGACTTGCCCGAATGATTCTCTACTTTTTCTACAAAAATGCAACTTTTGTTTTTTTGATCTTCTGGTACCAGGTAATAAAATATTTTAAATATTAAATTTGCAAACAAATAAATATAATTATCGAAACTATATATTTACGATATAATTTTTGATATTTAAAGAACAAAAAGTACTCCATGTCAGATATATATTTTTTTCTTATCAATGGGGGTAAAAAAATATTTTTTGTAATTTTTCCATTTTATATTATTTTTTTTCCAACGATATTAATTCGGGATATTAATTATGTTTAATTTCAGCTGTACTGCGGATTTTCCGGTGCAGTTATGATCGATCAAATGTACCTGATGCTTTACAATCTTCTATTCACGTCGCTGCCACCACTTGCTATTGGTGTCTACGATCGTATAGCACCAGAGAGTGTTCTTCTCTCGACACCCGAACTTTATGCTCGTGGAAGACTCGCGCTCGTCTACAAACCTCAATCTTTTTGGATCACGATGGCCGACGCACTTTATCAAAGCATTGTCATATTTTTCATCACCGAAGCCGTATGCGATTCATTTTCATCCCCTAATTAATATTTACGATTTTTTATCAATTTTTCTTTTCTTATCAAAACGAAAATTATTTCATTTTTCATGCAGGCATATCATGATTCTGACATCGATATCTGGGAATTTGGAACTACCATAACTACCTCCTGTATTATTGTAATGTCGATTCATGTCGCAATGGAGATCAGATCGTGGGTGAGTTGATTTTTATTAATTTGAAAAAAAAAATAGTTAAAAAAAATATCCGTTTAATTTTTTTAGTAAAATACAAAAAAAAATTAGCTGATTGAGGACGAATTTTAATTATTATTATTATTTATTTTTTTTCCAGACCATCATTCACGTGGGTGCGATACTGGCCTCGCTGGGAATATTCTTTGGATTTTGCCTACTTTACAACATCATTTGTGTCAATTGCATGGGACTACCAGGCTCTTACTGGGTCATGCCAGTTGCAATTTCTCGGCACGTTTACTGGCTAACTGTCTTGCTCGCTTCTGTTCTCGCTATCTTGCCAAGGTAAAAAAAAAAAAAGCCCGTTATACATAATTTGCATCATTCTCATATATTCTCTTCTATTATTTTTATTTTCCTTGCCTATTTTTTTTTTTTTTTTTCATTATTTCTTTTCTCCAAACGTTCTTGGGAACAAATATTTTTAGCACGACTCATTATTTAATTTTATCTCTTTTCAAAATTCTCTTTCAACGTATTTGCAACAAAGAAATTATTATTATTTTTTTTTCAAAATTCATAAATTTTATTTTTTTTACTCGCAATATGACCTTTGACTTTTAAAAATATTTACCTGAAGGAAAAAACACAAAAAAAAATAATATTTATCACAGATTGGTCTACAAAACTGTACGAAATACCATTGCACCGGATATGATGCAACGTACCGCAATAGCACTAGCATCGATGCGAAGATCGCGAAATCGTCGTCAGGGAATCGCAGGCAGAAGTCAGGGTGGTCTAGTTGCTGGCTGGTCGCGTTCGACTCAGGACGCGACTATTAGGTAACAATTTTTCTCTCTCTCTCTCTCTCTCCCTCTCTCTCCCTCTCTCAACATTTTCACATCTGTCATTAATATCTGGGTCAATTACGTGCTCGCTCATTTCTCCATTACAACCAAATGACTCGTAAAATAATTCTCACACATGACTCTTTACTCCTATCTCTTCCATGATAAACATATCTCGTTACGATGTCAACCTCAATACGAAACTTCATTAATTATTATTTTCTCTCTTATTTTACAGACCAGGCAATTACGCCGGGAAAACAAATGTTCTCACTACCATTGTAGCTTAGACAGTTTGGATTACAACGAAGCTGCCAAACTCGAGAATTTACTACAAGGGAACGAAAAAAAAAAAAAAACGATTTTTTTCCTACCACCATGGAATTGAAAAATTGATGAAGGAATTGAAAAATCATCGACGATAGTGATAAATGTCAATGAAAATCACGATTGACAAGAAAAAAAAAAAAAAAATCTCCCTCAAATGAATGTGTCGATCATCAAATTTGGTCGAAAAAGTTGCATTTAACGTTTGTAAACGAAAAAATATTGAAGAGAGACAAAAAAAAATTAAGGGAAAAAAATAATAATTATGACCGCGTCATTGCAATCGTCATTTTCACACTATTTCAATATTGATCCCTTCCCATTTTACACCTGGAAAAAAAAAACCTACTTTTTGCGAGTCTGTAATGTTTGTCAGTCAAAGTGGCCTTCTAATCCTTTTCCCCCACCCCCTCCCCCCTCCCCCTCTCCATCCTCCTGTCCCTACCCCCTCCTCACTCCACGCCCTCCCAGGATCGCTGTTTGTTGCATTTATTGGCTGTGACTATTAGGGGACCAAGTCTGCTTAGTTCAATTGTGAGTTAAAACTCAACGAAAGATTGTCGTTGAGTTAAATTACTTTTTGAGCTTGGCGAGCTCTGCGGCAGGTTAATTAAGACTTGGTGTGTGTTACTCGTACTCACACCTATACCTACGTATATATATATATATATACACACATAAATATATATATATATATATATATATATATATATATATATATATATATATATATATACAATTTGCCTCGATATCAGATTTATCACGAAAATCGCCAAAAACGTTTACAATGGCGAAATTGTGTACATGTAATTTTAGATACACAGATACGCGGGCGCACACACACACACACACACACACATATTTATATATATATATATATATATATATATATATAAAAGTGCATTTGTTCAATTAACACATAAAGTTGTATATTTGTACAGTGTTGCAAACAATACGATATAGATATATAGATATATATATATATATATTTGATTGTATGTCCAATTTTTTGGAAAAATGGCCAATGAATTGAGGATGAAAATAGGAAAAAATCTGTACGGGGTATTTCAAGTGAAATGAAACGACTTTTTCCATGAGCATTTTTGGAATTGAGTTTACAAATTATCGCTTGATGAAAAAAAAATTGAAAGGGCGGACGAAAAAAGTGTTTTGCCATTTTTTTGAATTTTTTTTTTGATTTGCTAAAAATAAAATGTAAAAAGGATAAAAAATAAACTCCCTACTGGAAAATACTAAAAAGGGTAAAATAGCTCGTTAATTTATTCACGAGAATTCAGGCCTTGCTGTACATTAATGTATCGTTATATATATAATTAAAAAAATATATACATTAATGTATCATCGTATATAATTTAAAAAAAAAATTAAAAAAAGGAGAACTCACGTGAATTTTGAGTGATTCGAGAGTTACAGAATTAGAATTGTGCTATGAGGAAGCCCCCAACTTTATGAACTAATTATGGACGAACCGTATCAATAAGAAACGAACAATTATTATTATTATTATTATTCTATGATATATTAAATGGCCCGGTAGGGCCTGGAAATATTTTTTTTATTTTTTTAACACCAAAAATATTTTTTCACAGGGTGAAAAAATACAAGCGGAAGTGAAACGAAAATAATAAAATATATTTCTGACGTTACAAAATTGTAATGTCAGAAATATTTTTTATAATTTTTCAACTCGTTTCGTTGATCTGTCAAACGTTTATTTTATTTTTATTCTCAAGTTTCGTTGATCTATCAAACGTTTATTTTTTTTTTCAACGTAAAGAACATTTTTATTGAATTATTTAATAATCAATAATACGTTTTGTCGATTCATGACGAATAAAAGTCATTGCAGACACTGTGAAAAGGTCTCATCAGCATTATGATTATCGCAAGTTCGATGCTAAATTGAATTGCCTGATCGAGACAACGTTTCACTTCCGTTTTTATTTTTTCAGCCTGTTGGCGCAGACTTTCCTCGAGTTCTATAGCGCGACTGGGGGCCGCTGTAACGGCACTCGAACATGAGCAGCCAATGGCGTTTTTTTTTTTTTTTCTTTTTACCCCTTAATGTTATAACTTTTGACTAAAAGTACTAAGATCAATAATTATGATTTTGAAAAAAATTTGGAAATTAGTACCACCCTACGAGAGCATAGCATTTATAGTTGGGCAATGAAAAAAATTTATTCGCCTCGACAGTTTCCTTATATTTGAACTGATTTGATGTCTTATGTGAGCTTTCTCGATGCAATAATTAAAAATTAGTATACGTGTTGACTCAACGGTATTTGCAGCTTGGTTTGACTTTCTTGCCCTTTTGTCTTGGCAGCTTTGACATTAAAATAAATATTAAATCCAACATCAACTATATTTAAAGCTCGCTGGTTTTTTTTATTTTTTTTTAAATGTAAATCGTTCCATTTTATTTAAAAAAAATCGCTTCATTTTACACGAAACGCCCCATATATACGTATGAAAATGTATCAAAACGTTCATTGCACTTAAAAAAAGATGCAACGACATAAAGTGTACAGTATTAAAAATATAAAAATATATTATACATAAATATATATATTTTTTTTTTTCGCTACGCTTGCCCGATTGGAGTAAATTTGTTATCGAGTGAGTTTATTTAAATCACAAGACACTCGTACAAAAAACAAAAAAAAAATCAATAACTTGTAAATATTTCTCTAACGTGTTTAAAGGCTTCAAACACCCAGCAAATTTATCAATTTCAAAAATTACGTGATTTGTTGATTTAAACAAAAAAACACACTAAGGTCGTGGAGATTTTACGCGAAACGCCCCATATATACGTATGAAAATGTATCAAAACGTTCATTGCACTTAAAAAAAGATGCAACGACATAAAGTGTACAGTATTAAAAATATAAAAATATATTATACATATATATATATTTTTTTTTTTCTCAACGCTTGCCCGATTGGAGTAAATTTGTTATCGAGTGAGTTTATTTAAATCACAAGACACTCGTACGAAAAAAAAAAAAAAAATCAATAACTTGTAAATATTTCTGTAACGTGTTTAAAAGCTTCAAACACCCAGGAAATTTATCAATTTCAAAAATTACGTGATTTGTTGATTTACAAAAAAAAATCACTAAGAAGGTCGTGGAGGTTTGACGCCATGAAAAAAAAGAGAATTAGCAGTCTAGTGGAACGAGACTGCAGGTGTCGTGAGTGCTAGATTGAAGATTTTAAAGTTTCAGATATATCGTTCGTTATGAATATTTTACCATTTTTAAGTGCAACTATATATATACGAAAAAGCTATCGTAATATTTTGATAAAAATGAAGAAGAAGAAGTAATAAGTGAATTGCAGCTGTTTGCATATATATATAAATATATAATTCATGGAATATACAGATATATATATATTATATTCTACATGTTACATAGATTATTGATTTAATTTAAGAAGATGAAAGAAAAGAAACGAAAAAGGCCTCAGTATATTTAACCAACAGAAAACACTAATTGTTATATAAAAGAGAGAAACACTCGGTTGTAAATACATGCTAGAATATATATATATATTATACATATAAACAGAATATTTCTTTGTATTATTTCCAAACCCTATAATACCTTTTTTTTTTAAAATTTATATATGAATTTTTTTTTCTTCATTAGTAATTTTGAATTGTTTTTTTTTTTAATTGATAGCTCAAAGTAATGAAATTTATTCAGAGCTCTTGTAGAATGCGATTTTATTATTAAATGTAAAAAAAAAAAACCCGGAACAATTTAAAATTTTAAAGTTTCGATAATCTAACTTCGGAGTAAAGTTCTGATATCGTGGGAGGGATTTTGAAGGCTAGAGAGAATATATACAGACAACAATACAAACTGATGATGATAAAAAGGGGTGGGGCGCTTTTGGCGCGCCGCAACGTCTGCACTTTGTGAAGCAAACCGCGAGTTCCCCCACTCCTCTTGTCACCCCTCCCCTTCCCCTCCCCCCCACCAAGTTTTGCCAGAGACCGCGAGTTTGCCAGTTTGCAGAGACCTCAGTAGCACTCAGAAGCTCCTCGTGGCTTAGTCGAGCGACGCGTTTGGTTTGTCTTTTCTGTCTCTCATTAGTAGTGAGAGACCGAGAGAGCCCTCGCAGTCGTGTTCGCGTTTATTTATCATCATCAGCTTGGAAAATTGTCAAGTGTCTCTCGTCAAGATTAAATCGTTATCAAAGAAAAAAAAAAAAAAAAAAAAAAAAAGCAAGCACGTGCATTTTGTGGGCAGACTCGTGAGAATTTGTGGCGGAAATTACAAAAGTATATAAAAATGTTTCAACTTGGTGTAAAAATGCGCCGCTTTTCGTACTAGTCACGAGGAATATTCTCTACCTGCTTTTGCTTTTCTATATATATATATATACAGCATAGAGCTCTCCGCATTGCATCGAATGCACAGTGCAGTTCGAATCAGCTGTTTTACTCCCACTTTAAACTTTTGTCCTCATCCCCCCCACTTAACTCCTCTCCCCTCCCCACTCAATTCCTTTCCACAGATTTAATATCCCCTCTCAAATGTTGGAGTGAAAATTCCACGTTCCTCGACTCCCCTCACGCACAAATTTTTTTACACCTGAATTCATTGACCTGGAACCGTCCAGATTGATGCTCGTACTTTCGTACGTTGTTCCATTCTAATTCGATAGGATGATGGAAATGTACCTGTACCTTTTTTTTCATGTGGTTGATTGTATAGCAACGGATCAGTATCATCGATATGAAATTTTGCTCCAACGAATTTTACACAAAGTGTAGAAACTCTCTGCAGTCATTTTGTTTAATTACTTTTTGTCGTGAGATGATTTTTTATTTTTTTTCGCAAAACAATTTTTGTACTGTTGCATCGTTTGATTTAATAATTAATCAAATTGCTTTGCTTTGATTTATACAATTTTTTCGTTTCACTTCCGTTTTCATATATTTTCCAATTTATTCGAAAAATACTTGACGCAAATTTTTTGTCGAAAGAATTTTTTAAATGTGGCCGAATTGTTTAATTGTTAATTGATTTGAGAATTAATTTGATACTGGATCGTAATTTTTCATGATTTATACAATTTTTTTTCTTTCACTTCCGGTTTCGTATTTATTTATTTTATTGAATTTTTGTAATATAACAATTTTATTATTTTAAAAAATACTGATGGAACTTTTTCGATATTTATTTTTGATGATTTTATACTTTTAGTTTCACTTCCGGTTTCGTATAGTTTGTAATTTATTTAAAAAACATTTTGAGTCACGACTGTTGAAACTCTCTCGCTGCGAGTTTAATATTCTAATCGTCGAAAAACGAGATGCGTTCTCAAAGGGTGCAAAAAATAACACTGTGCATGTAACGTCGAAATTGCTATTTCCGTTCGTCTGACTAAGAGGGAAGAGTGACAAAGTAGTTTGAGCAGACTGCACGGTATCGAACGGGAAATTTTATGACGAAAATTCATCATCTCACACATGACTTTAGCAAAATTTTTCAAACTACTTTATTTTTTGACAGCCTGAAACGATATCACAAAATTTTACGTAAAAAAAAAAAAATGATTGATCGTCTCATCTAATGATCATATTTTTTTCCCCCTTAAATATCACATTCGTGCAATTTCCTCACAATTTATCAGGCTTCTGGGGCTTTCGCGTTTCGGTCGAATTAACGACTGTCATCTTCACTGTTCATGCTGTTCATCTTTCCTGACCTTCGACGAGTTTTTCTTTGTCTCTCTCTCTCTCTCTCTCTGTCTCTCTTTCCCTCTTTGGCAACCAGCATCGGAGGTGGGATCAGCTCGTCAAAGACATTCAAGTCTCTCGAGTGCAACAAACCGCCACTACTAACGCGTCAGACCTATATATATATATATAAATATATGTATATAAATATATGTATATAAATATATATATAAATATATATATATAAATATATGTATATAAATATATATATGTAAATATATGTATATATATAACGTCTAGAGATTTATTTAGTAACAGAAAATCTCGTGACGATCGTCTCGAGCCCGGACACGAGACGCATGTGTATTTTATGTTTCGCGTGGGCAAATTTCCTAACGGGATAACGCGAGTCAGGTGATTTTTTTTTTTTCTCTTTTTTTTTTACCTTCAATAAAACAAGTCTGCGAATAATTAAGGAGTACTCTCGTCACGAGTTTATCATCGAAACGATTTAAAAAAAAAATACTCAACTTCTTGGGCCTCATTTAGCCCTAATACGATCGTTGGCAATTTTTTTTTTTTTTTTGCACAAAGCTTCGATTCACATATAACGAGCAATATTTCGCGATCAGTTTTTCTGGCTGTGATAACAAAATTGTTGACACGATTATTTTACGCGACAGACTGCGTGGCTTTTTTTTATTTTTGAGTATAACTAAGTTCTTCTTCTTCTTCGTCCATAAAAATTCTTTCGTATTCTCATAACGAGTCAAGGCTATCGCGAAAACTTTTTTCTAGCTATCGATTTTTCCCCTTATTCCCTCTTATCTCATATTTCCCTCAATCTTTTCTGCTCTTTGATTATTTCCCTCTTCCATGTCTTGACTTTCATCACTTCTAGCTTTTTATTTGGAATGGAGGCAATCACACATGGCTCGTATGGCAGATGAAATTTAAGTCGAGATAAAACGAGATCGCACAGAGAATTTCTTTCAAGTTCCTAAAGGTCATTAGGTCTCTGCCTCTATCCATGACCCTTACAAGGCAGTTTTTATACGTTCGTCTTACACTCTTATCTTTTTCATATATTTATTGCTCGTTTGTAGAGCAGCAAAATTTACTTGTAAAAAAAAAAAAATTATTCCAATCATAAAATTAATATTGTTTTTTTAAATATCTCGCGTTAAATTAAAACACGATATTATTAATTTATTAATCATTATCATTCAGTGAAATATACACGAGTAATAATTCAATTTATTATATCTAGCGAATTTTGAGAATTTCAATACAAATGTTTCCATACGAAATATAATACATTGAAAAAATTTGTGACAATTGTCAATATTGCAGCATTTTTAATATTATAAAATCTACTAACAATTTCCTGTATCAAAAAATTTCTATACTGAAATATAATTTAAAAAAAAAATTATCTATAATATTTCAACACTTGCAGTGATATAAAAATTATAAAATGCATCAATAATTTTCTACCTAAGAAATTCCAACATTGCAATATTTTAAAGGCGATTTAATTTATTTAAAAAATTTCCATCGATGAAATTTTCAAACAATGTAATGCTTTGATAAGCTATAACGTACTTTTGTAGCAACGTTCTGATCGTAAAGACGTGGTGGAATTTACTATGAAAAATATTAATGCATTGCACCTATATAAGATATATGATGATTCATGCACGCATGAGTTGAACGTCATCGGCACGTGATCTATTCCCTTCTCACTCTTTCTTGTTTCTCTTTTTTTCGTTTTTTTAGCGAATAATAACACTTTAACCCCACTCTGTCTACCACCTGTTACCGAACAACTTTGTCGGTATCTTGTTTCTTCAAAGTTCTCTCGGTTCCCCTCGAACAAAAAAAAAGAGCTAATGACATCGATTGATACTTTATTGCCATTATTTCAAGGTCTTTATCTTCGAAATAAAAATAAGAGTTTTTGTGTGATGGAAATAATTTTCTCGGTTAATTTTACTTTGTTTTTTATTTTTTTTCTTTTAAATATTCCATTGGCAGCAAGATTGTGTACACGATCGATCACCTCATTTCATACTTTGGCTCACCTTTACCCCGATAAGTGAACCAGTTCTCGTTGCATGCATGCTGAGTGCATACACGTAGTAAAATTGATAAATCTACCCATGAATTTCCGCGCAACGGTTTGTTTCAAGGCAATGACACGAGCTCTGCACGCCTTCAGGCTACATGCAAGTCACACATACTACCTCTTATTCTTTTTTTTTTTTTTTTTACTTCACATACGCAAACTTCCTTTCAGCGTTCTTTGTGAGGTCATTATGGGAGAATATTTCTCAGAAATATTCATATGCTCACTTATATTGCTCTCTGATGATACTGAAAATTAATGACTGAGTATTGATATGGAAGGATCGTAAAAAAATATTATATTGACTTTAATTCAATGAAGGTTCAGTATGAAATATCAATTTGTTAAAATAGCCTCGATATAGTTTGTTAATTTTTTGTATATACTTCTAAAATAACATATGTACTTTTTTGTTAATTGTTGAAAATTAATTCATTAAGAAGCTTTTAAAGTCGATTTTAATTAACCATTTATTAAACATCGTCGACTTCCGGTTTAGCTGAATTTTTCAAAAATATTATGAACATTGAGGGTGACTTTAATCTAATAAAGTTTAGACGCACAATAGTTATTTTTAACATGCCCAGAGCCCTGTTGATAACTTTCGTTAAACTCGATACACTCCGAATTTAAAATATATATTTGTATAAAAATCATTCGGTCGTAATTTAATTAATTAACATTCTTTTAACGTTGTTTTTAATCAGCCCTCAATGAAATATCATCAACTTCCGGTTTAGCTACATTTCCAGCATAAAAATTAACTACGAATTTAAAATATATATTTGTATAAAAATCATTGGATCGTAATTTAATTAATTAACATTCTTTTAACATTGTTTTTAATCAGCCCTCAATGAAATATCATCAACTTCCGGTTTAGCTACATTTCCAGCATAAAAATTAACTACGAATTTAAAATATATATTTGTATAAAAATCATTCGGTCGTAATTTAATTAATTAACAAGCTTTTAACGTTGTTTTTAATCAACCCTCAATGAAATATCATCAACTTCCGGTTAAGCTACATTTCCAGCATAAAAATTAAATGGAATGATGCTTTTTCCCTGCCCACCTTATTTAACCAAAAATAATGGACCCACCTAGATAATGGATTAAACCATTTTTAGTGAGAGATTTTTAATTAATGCTTTATCAAATATTTTATTGGTTTTTACCCAGATTTTTGGCTAAAAAATTAAATCGTTTCTAGTGCACATTCGTTTGAATAATTACATAATTTTACGTTCGAGTCGTTGATTGATCATGCGTGAAAATATTTTCATTACAGTTTTAACGAGAACGACGAGACGATGTGGGAGAATTTGCAACGAAATACGTCGAGTCGTCGTCGCAAATGAGGCAGAAAAGAGTGCAACTATATGATCCAGAAGAGTACACAGTGTGGGCGGATAATCGTTGGAAGGCTCGTCAAGATAAAAGAAGAATCGAGAGAGATCCGCTTGGTCGGATTCACTCGAGCGTTATATTCGAGCAAATACGATGACATCGTGCGAGATTTGAATCGAGTGGTGAAAAAATTAAAAAAAAAATAAAACGTGTCAACGAGAATTTTTATAGAAATTGTGACTGTGCTAATTCATACATGACGACTTGGACTAAAAATAAACGGGGTATAGGTGCGCATTGTTCTCTCTTCGCAATGCACAGCGTTGAGGCAAAATTACATTTTGTTGGCACAATTAATTGAAAAAAAAAAATCTCAAGAGTCTCTTTATTTTGATTTCGTATGATACAATTTTTTTAACTTTTTTTTTGCCCATAACAAAAATTACAATTAAAGGAATAAAAAGTTATGAAAAAAAATTTGAACTGATAAAAAAAATCTTTTTAAATTATCTGATTAATTGTTATAGAGTGTGTATCAATTCGTGTAAATTATTCATTGTTAAGTGAACAATCATGCCTACAAGCCGATATATTTTCCCCCTTAACTCGTTTAAGGCCTACGAGGGTCAAAGAAATAACGATTAATTCTTCCAAATAATCTTACAATTAATTAAACACGAGCAGCATGTGATTGTTGATTACAAAACAGCCGAAAAGTCCCATCAACAATGAAGAACGAGTCTGGTGCGTTAAAATCTGAACGAAGAAAAATTTATCGTCCCCTTAACGCGCAAATTCATTAACGAAGGATAATTGGCCTACTGACCCAAGCGATAATTGAAGCTCGTTGAACTCTTGGGCAACTTCAACCAGAGGTCATCAGGACCTCCACCTGTTGAAGACTTTTAAACGTAAGAAAATAAATAAATAAATAAATAAAAATGCATAATAAATTTTAACGAGGCTCGAGTGATTTTGTCATCTCGCTCATTGCAATCGAACCGATGAGTCAATAATCAAGAGTCGAGTTCAAAGTCTCAGTTACCCAAGGAATTTTTCCTCTTTGTGTAATTTTCATTTGCACAAAAATGCTTTCGAGACAACAACAAAAAAATAAATAAATTTCTACATGATTCATCCAACGACTCTGTAAATTGCTGTTTAATTAACTTCCTGAGTGCATTGCAGTCATATCGATAAATGCTTCAAAAGTCCAATAATACGGATAACAAGATAATAATAATATTTATTTTAAAAAATGAGAGGAAGAATAATCGATAATACAATCAGTATTTAATTAATTAGTGTCTCATAGATAAAAATAATAATAATACGGCAAATGTGATAAAAATAAATGCTTTACTAATCTTAGAGGGTAAAAAAAAAAAAATCATTTCATACGATGAATTAAATGATATCATTGATCGAAGAGTAATTGAGTGAGTCGTATAAATATCCAATTGGAGAGGCTCAGTGTCGCCAGTATTATGTCGTAATCGTGAGAATCGATTACTCGGGATAATCTCTCACACGAGTGAAAAGTATTTATAATTGCTCATGAAATCGAGAAGAGGAAAAGAAAAACAACATTTACTCGTTGTCCTTGGGACGAAGATCTTTTGCTGTACCGGGAAGGACATATCGTTTGTCGAGATCACCAAGACGTTTCTCCCAAACGGATATGTGGCAATTACGTATATTGTGAAAAAGCTTCACTCGTCCTTTATCAATCGTGAGAGATAACGAAAGACTCGTGATAAAAATAATAAAAATAAAAAAATAATAATAATGGTAATTATCGAAGAGCGATTTATATAAGAAGAATAATTGAAGAAACTTTTGAGTATTTTTGTGAATAGGAAAAATTTACTGTCTAAATTTTCAAACTAACCGGTTTACCACGTGCTAAAGTACAAGAATTATTCTTGATGCTAACCATTGGAGCAAACAAAAATGAGATTTTTCTACGTGGCAGGAGGAATTCGATGATTGAATTGTGCCTTGAGGCGAAATATTCTTTGAAAAGAGGAAGAAATGACCGTGACGTATACGGCCGAGGTGGCCTCGTGCCGGGGTCTTGGCTGCTTCCTCAAGCTTCTCCTAAGGTGAGGAAGAACAAATACTCGAATTGCTAAATCATCGCGTAATATATTTTCACCTTGATTTATATTACTAATGCAATCTCGAATTTTTATCAATCTTGGAAAATTGTGTAACAAATATATGCCATTTCGTTTATTTATAATTATTTTTATCTACAATATGTTGTTTTTTCATGTCAATTATATCGCACTTTTCATGATTAATTTTTTATCGCCAGCTGAAGATTTAAATGATTTTTCATTTATTTATTTTTGGATATAATTTATTGTCAATGACTCGAAAAAAATTTGGTTTTGGTCGAGTTTGACGAAAATTATGTGAAAAATAATATTTTACCAACGTTCAATTGTAAGATGAGAAAGAAAAAACACTCGAATTGCTGAATCATCGTGTGATATATTTTCACCATAATTCATATTACTAACGCAATCTCGATTTTTTATCAATGTTGGAAAATTGTGTAACAAATATATGCCATTTCGTTTATTTATAATTATTTTTATCTACAATATGTTGTTTTTTTATGTCAATTATATGGCACTTTGCATGATTAATTTTTTATCGCCAGCTGAAGATTAAAATGATTTTTCATTTATTTTTTTTTAGATATAATTTATTGTCAATGACTCGAAAAAAAAATGGTTTTGGTCGAGTTTGACGAAAATTATGTGAAAAATAATATTTTACCAACGTTCAATTGTAAGATGAGAAAGAAAAAACACTCGAATTGCTGAATCATCCTGTGATATATTTTCACCATAATTCACATTACGAACGCAATCTCGATTTTTTATCAATGTTGGAAAATTGTGTAACAAATATATGCCATTTCATTTATTTATAATTTTTTTTATCTACAATATGTTGCTTTTTCATGTCAATTATATCGCACTTTTCATGATTAATTTTTTATCGCCAGCTGAAGATTTAAATGATTTTTCATTTATTTTTTTTTAGATATAATTTATTGTCAATGACTCGAAAAAAATTTGGTTTTGGTCGAGTTTGACGAAAATTATGTGAAAAATAATATTTTACCAACGTTCAATTGTAAGATGAGAAAGAAAAAACACTCGAATTGCTGAATCATCCTGTGATATATTTTCACCATAATTCACATTACGAACGCAATCTCGATTTTTTATCAATGTTGGAAAATTGTGTAACAAATATATGCCATTTCATTTATTTATAATTTTTTTTATCTACAATATCTTGCTTTTTCATGTCAATTATATCGCACTTTTCATGATTAATTTTTTATCGCCAGCTGAAGATTTAAATGATTTTTCATTTATTTATTTTTGGATATAATTTATTGTCAATGACTCGAAAAAAATTTGGTTTTGGTCGAGTTTGACGAAAATTATGTGAAAAATAATATTTTACCAACGTTCAATTGTAAGATGAGAAAGAAAAAACACTCGAATTGCTGAATCATCCTGTGATATATTTTCACCATAATTCACATTACGAACGCAATCTCGATTTTTTATCAATGTTGGAAAATTGTGTAACAAATATATGCCATTTCATTTATTTATAATTTTTTTTATCTACAATATGTTGCTTTTTCATGTCAATTATATCGCACTTTTCATGATTAATTTTTTATCGCCAGCTGAAGATTTAAATGATTTTTCATTTATTTATTTTTGGATATAATTTATTGTCAATGACTCGAAAAAAATTTGGTTTTGGTCGAGTTTGACGAAAATTATGTGAAAAATAATATTTTACCAACGTTCAATTGTAAGATGAGAAAGAAAAAACACTCGAATTGCTGAATCATCGTGTGATATATTTTCAGCATAATTCACATTACTAACGCAATCTCGAATTTTTATCAATCTTGGAAAATTGTGTAACAAATATATGCCATTTCGTTTATTTATAAATTTTTTTATCTACAATATGTTGCTTTTTCATGTCAATTATATCGCACTTTTCATGATTAATTTTTTATCGCCAGCTGAACATTTAAATGATTTTTCATTTATTTTTTTTTAGATATAATTTATTGTCAATGACTCAAAAAAAATTTAGTTTTTGTTTTGTTTGACGAGTTGACGAGTTTGACGAAAATTACGTGAAAAATAATATTTTACCAACGTTCAATTGTGAATGAACAAATAATCTAGTAAGATAATTTTTAACACATTGAGAAACGGAAACACGGACTATTTTTTTCATACGAAACAAAATCAATGATCTCAATGATCAATGATGAATCTACGGTCTCGTTAATTTTGCAACAAAATGGTCGATCAAAAATATTTCCATGACGTCGTAAATTCTTGAGATAAATTGCTGCATGCAATGTACAAATTCATGTTTAATTCATATGAGCGTTAAAATTGCAATTCTGAGCTCGCAAATAATTTAACAGACGACATAGTCGTTTTTTTTTCCGGGTAAAACGCAGCAATTGCAGAATACGCGAGAATGTAGCTCGTATAAGCTTTAATTGTCACCACACATGTCGAACGACACAGAAAAAAAAAATGATTCCAATGATAGATAAGATAAACGTATAAAGGACTGAAAAAAAAAAAAAAAAAAACGAGCCAACTGGGAAATTTTTTGCTCTGATGTATGAGCGGCATTATATCACTTTGGAATAATCTTCATCATGACTAATATTAAGATAAATATAATTTCTTTTCAAGGAATTTTATATTTTTAAATTTAGAGCAATTTTTTTTCAAATTTTCACGAATATCTAATTACAATGAACTATAATATCAATGCTTGTAGTACATTTAACAGAACGAACTTAATTTTTTCATTTTTTTATTCATATAATTATTATTTATGGCATTTTTTTATATTATTATTTTTTTTTGCAAATTCGTCAAACAAATTTTAATAAAGTATTACGATGGTTTTTTAATTTTTTGTTTTTTTTTGTTCTCATTTAAAGATGGAGAGCGAGTGTTTACAAACTAGTTTGGCTAGATTTGGCACTTTTTCTCTTCATTTATTACTCCCTCTCGAGTCTTTACCGTTTCGTTCTTGACGAGGAGCAGAAGAGGACTTTTGAGGCCGTGGTAAATTATTGCAAAGAGTACAGCGATCTCATACCACTTTCGTTCGTTCTTGGTTTTTACGTCAGTATCGTAATGACCAGATGGTGGGCTCAGTACATGGCAATACCGTGGCCAGACTCTATAGCAGTTTTCGTATCAGCCACGATACATGGGAATGATGAACGTGGAAGGCTCATGAGACGAACAATCGTGCGGTAAATAATAAATAATAATTTGTTATTATTATTATTATTATTTCAAACGAGCAGGGAAAAAGAGTTTTTTATTTATTTTTAATAAATTTTTCAAAAGTCCCTTACGACTGAGTGAAAAAAAAAAAAACAAAAAGCTTTAATAAATTCGTCAGGAGAAATGGTGATGAAATTTAAAAAAAATTTAACAGGCAAAAAAAAAGATAAATAAATATGTGATAGAAAAAAGAAAAAAAAATAAAATGCTTGAAAACTTTTGCAAAAATCGCTTACGACTGAATGAAAAAAAAAAAAAAACAAAAAACTTTAATAAATTCGTCAGGAGAAATGGTGATGAAATTAAAAAAAAATTTAACAGGCAAAAAAAAAAGATAAATAAATATGTGATAGAAAAAAGAAAAAAAATTAAAATGCTCGGAAACTTTTGCTTTCAGATATGTTTGTGTCTGCTTGACGATCGTTCTCACAAGTGTATCGCCACGTGTAAAAAAACGTTTTCCAACGTTGGACCATTTTGTGGATGCTGGCCTATTGCTCGAGAATGAACTCGCGATATTTCAGAGTTTGAACTCGAAATTTCCAAAACCAAGCAAACATTGGCTTCCCATTGTTTGGGCCTCGAGTATTGTGACACGTGCACGGAAAGAGGGCAGGATACGTGACGATTTTGCCGTTAAAACTCTCATAGACGAGCTGAATAAATTTCGGGGACATTGCGGCAGTTTGATACACTATGACACTATCAGTATACCTCTCGTTTATACTCAGGTTGTCACACTCGCTGTTTATTCATATTTTCTCACAAGCGTCATGGGCAGACAGTGGATCGAAAATTCTACAGTAGCGTCAAACATAGATCTTTATTTTCCGGTTTTTACGACCCTCCAATTTTTTTTTTATATGGGCTGGCTGAAAGTAGCAGAAACGCTCATCAATCCATTTGGCGAGGATGACGATGATTTTGAGGTCAATTGGATCGTTGATAGAAATTTACAGGTAACATTTTTTTTTCTTTTAATAATATTTAGAAAAATTATGTTATTTTTCTTTTAATAATATTTAGAAAAATTATGTTATTTTTCTTTTAATAATATTTAGAAAAATTATGTTATTTTTCTTTTAATAATATTTAGAAAAATTATGTTATTTTTCTTTTAATAATATTTAGAAAAATTATGTTATTTTTCTTTTAATAACATTTAGAAAAATTATGTTATTTTTTTTTTAATGTCAAAAAAATTATGTTATTTTTCTTTTAATGTAAAAAAATTATGTTATTTTTTTTTAATGTAAAAAAAAAGTAATGACGATTTTTATTTTCTACGTTTTTTTAATTTTTATTTTATTTTCGGGGGGCAAAAGGTGAGCTATCTGATTGTGGACGAGATGCATCATGAACATCCAGAATTAATTCGCGATCAATATTGGGACGAGATATTCCCTGTTGAATTGCCATATACCGCGGCATCACAACCCTTTCGTGAGGAACATCCACAGCCATCAACAGCGGGAATTCAGCTTTCGGCTGCTCAACAAGAACTTCATCCATCGTCTGTACGAATTGACGAGATGGTGCCGGATTCGTATACTGGAAAATTTCGTACGGATATTGCCGATGATGCGGCATCCGGTATACACTTTACGGCTGGTGGAAAAATGTCGAGGTTATTTAATTTATTTAATTTATTGCATTTATCAAATTTTTCGAAATTTATTAAATTTTTCGAAATTTATTAAATTTTTCAAAATTATTAAATTTATCAAATTTATCGAGACAAATTTACTAATTTATTGCTGACACGAAAAATTTGGTCATTTTTATTTTGAGTATTTTATGAAATTAATTAAATTTATAGGGATAAAATATTTTCATTAAATTCGCCATTTGTTTTTGAGAATAATTATTACGAGTATATGGTCAATGGGCAAGGTATGAATGATATCTTTGATATGGAACAGGAGTGCAAGCCGAGTTAGTACGCGTGATCGAGCAATGAGCGGAGGTTCAACAGCCAGTAATATCGGTGGCTCGTTGACGAGGGTAAACAGTGTGACGAGCGTACTAAAGAGGCTCTTTAGCAAAGAGGACAGACCCGATGGTGGTGGAAATTCAGGAACTAAAACACCTGGTAGAATTCCAAATTCGAGCTCGTCAGCATCTTTGCAAAATCGTTACGGAGGTAAAAAAAGCATTAAATTTTGTTTAAATTAATCAATTTGTCAAAGTTCATACGATGCTTTGTAGAAATAATTTATTCCTCATTTATATTATTATTTTTATTTATTTATTTTCTTAATTTTCAACACTAAGCTGATGAAAATTACAAAAATACATGTAATTAATACAGATTATTTATTTTTAATTAATTTAATTAATTGTTTAGAATTTAAAATTACGTAAAATAAATTTAAAAAAAAAATTATTCTATTGAAATTTGGGTAAATTTCAATAAAAAATATTTAAATATTTATCCGAATGGATTGGACAGGTCCTGGTGGTTCTATGCGAATCGGCGTGATCGAAGAAGTCGACGAGCAAATGACGATGACGTCAATGAGGCCCGAGACAAGGCCTCATGTACAAAGTATATTTCCCCAGGGGCCTCCACCTCCAAGCTCACCGGTCGATGTACCAGGAATTAAACGAAATGGTGAAATATTGTCGACCAGTGCACCAGCTGGTCCTGGAACTAATCGATATCTTGGTCATCCAAGGTAAGTTTAATTTAATTCCTAATTTTTTCTCATTCCAACATAATTCCTCATCATTTTTATTCAATTCTCTTTATCTCGAATTAATTTAGCCATATTTTATTCTTCCCCTTGCCTCAACTTAACTTTCATTATTTCAACTTAATTTCTTTCTGTTAAATTTATTTTACTCAGACAAAAAAAAATTCCTAATTTTTTCTCATTCCAACATAATTCCTCGTAATTTTTATTCAATTCTCTTTATCTCGAATTAATTTTGCCATATTTTATTCTTCCCCTTGCTTCAACTTAACTTTCATTATTTCAACTTAATTTCTTTCTGTTAAATTTATTTTACTCGGGCAAAAAAAAATTATTTCATTGACTTAAGCGTAATTTAAAAAAATTTCAACGATTATTTTTGATGATTTTAAAATTAAATTTTTCTCATATTTTCAATATTTTTTTCACTCTTTCGTGATAATTAAAAAAAAAAAAAAATTACAGAACGCAAGTTTCTACGCAATCGGCAAGATCAAGCGTAGCATTCGATCCCGTGTCTGGTTTTGATGGCAGCGGAAACGTCGAGGAGGACAATGTCAGCTTGAGAAGTTCCGTCTGTTCTACGGGCAGTTCAGATGACGAATTCACGAGATTGAAACTCGAACGGGACAAGGAACGTCGT
Source organism: Dyspetes luteomarginatus (assembly GCA_963669185.1). NCBI lineage: Eukaryota > Metazoa > Arthropoda > Insecta > Hymenoptera > Ichneumonidae > Dyspetes > Dyspetes luteomarginatus. The sequence continues at coordinate 30,854,033 of OY769903.1, forward strand.
GACAGAGCAATTAGAAAATTGGTCAGAAGTGTCAGTGGGAATCGTCAGAGTGGTGGACCATCATCCATGGAATTGGACACGGAAACTTTATTGCTAAACGAGTTGGCGGATGCCTCGAGGGTATCGATACAACGCAACGATCCAGACTTGAAGAGCAACGAGACGGATAATGTTTAAAATCACAGTGGAAAAAAACTCGATTTAAAAGAAAAAAAAAAAAAAAATTCATACACCAAATTAAATTCTTATTTTTGGTCGAAAAAACAAAAAAAAAAAATCGCGTGGTGGAGAATTTAGTGAAATATTCGACGCGCGTTAATTCACCACTTGAGTGTAAAGTGAACATCAGTGAGATTCGGAACGAATTTTTCTGATATATTTTTCTTCTTCGAATCATCGTTTAATTTTTTAGGCAAAATTCTCGGAATTATTTGGTAAAAAAAAGAAAAGGAAAAATTTATATTACGCCTCGCTAAAAATGGATGAAGAATTTTTTTTAAATAATCGCTTAGCTCAAAAATCGATCGTACGTAAAATGATAAATGATCGATTAGGAAAAAGTACTTAAATTTTATGAATCAACGAGTGGCATAAACAGGTGTATCTTGTACATGTACTATACACTGTTATTTTTTACACGCTTATAAATTCGTAAACTCGTGATAAGGAGTTAAAGGAAACGACGTGTAAATGGAAATAGCCAGAAAAAAAAAAAAATACGTAAGAATAGTTTATTTATATTAATTATACGCGATTATTGTCGCTGGGCCTGAATTATTAGCAACGATTTACCGGCCTAAATGTCCTCGTTTGCCCAACAAAAAAATCCATGTAGGCTTTCAATTACTCGAGGGAAAAAAAAAAAAACGATTTACAATTTTTTCCCTATAAGAGAAAATCATGTATTTTTTTTTTTCATTATTATTATTATCGTATCGACAAGTGCCTGATTTGCTGATTTGCTGGATCAATTCGATAGCTCAGAGTCCTCAGAAAAAATAATTTATTCGAATCAATGAAAATTTATCAATTTTATCAGCAAACATCCTTTTAATTTAAATAGAAAAATGTATATTTAAGTTTATTTACAGTACACGAATTTGTTTGATTCGAATAAATTTATTTTTTGGACTGTGTAAAAAAAATGCTGATATACACGTGATATTAACGATTATATAGACAAATTTTTTAATATTTATCAAATCGCTCGAGAAAAATAATAAAACAAACAATGCACGCACACATACAAGCAGGCACATTCCGCGCGATTCGAGCGTCCGGTGAATTTTTATATTTATAAACTTGAAAAGATATAAATGAAAAAAAAAAAAACGAAATTTCGAATTGAATTTTTTAAACTCGATTCGGACTTTTATAACTCGCATAAGTGGTTTAAAGTTTTGTAGAATTGCGCGAATTTCGTCATATCTGTATTTTCTACAGCTGAGCACAGGTAAAATATATATATATATATATATTACCTGTGCTCAGCTTTTCCACGTTAATTACGGAATTTACCAGTTATATATATATATATATATATATATATTACGTTGTAACTCTTGGAGCATCATTGTTGCTAGTATTTCGAGTATATCTCGTTGTTTCGAAATTGTGTCAATGACCGCTTCACGAAATCTCCGAGAGTGCAGGATAAAATTGTACTCGAAGGAAAAAAAATTGCGCAGGATTGAGGAGAAAAAGTAAAATAAAAAAATTGTTCATAGCTACTCGTATTATCGTTCATTTCACGCGCATCAGAAACACACGAAAGTTCATAGTATTACGTTAAATTTACGTTAAAAATAAATATATTACGTTATATATATATATATATATATACAGAGAATAATAGTTATGTAAAATTATGGAATAGCATTCCAACGGGTGAACTGAGAGTTCATGGTGCTTGACGTCGAGGGAGCGTCGTTTGCAGACGAATTTTTTGTGAGAAATTGTTTAACCAGTATTACCGTTGAAATATATTTAAAAAAAAATAAAGTAAAAAAAAACAACAATAATTTATTCTATTTTTTTCTTTTTGACGATTTTTTTTCCATCTTTTTTATGTGGAGCTTTTTTTTCTCATCCTAATTTTAAAATCTCGACGAAACGCTCGTTGTTGCAATAATCCTTGTAGGTATGATCGTGTTTTAATTTGTAGTCCGGATATTTCGTTGTGAAAAATTTTATATACTCGGGATGGGTCGAGTCGACTTCGAGAAAAAGACGTCCACCGATTCTCAGAGCATTCGAGGAATATTTCATTATCGCTCTGATAATTTTCAGTCCATCGGGACCTCCATCAAGGGCTCTTATATCCTCGTAACTATTTTTTTTTTTATTAATTTAAAATTAATTCATTTTATTAAAATATTTTTAAATAATAATTACAGTGAAATATCGTAAATAATTTTTCTTACACTCTTATTTCCGGTTCGAGTTTCATTATTGTCGCTGTTGGCACGTAAGGGGGATTGCTGACGATAAAATCAAAGCGTTCTTCATTCAGATTTATCGTCGATTCGTTTGTCAAAGATTTTATCGCTCCATTCTCGTCGAGCGAAGCATTTAAGATGGTGAGTCGATCGAGCAATTTTAAATTCGTGGCATTTTCTTTGGTCAAATTACAAGCGAGAGAATTACGATCTATCGCCACTGATCTGATCTGCGAAGGGATTTTTTATTTTTAATAAATATTGAATAAAAAAAAAAATACTTCTCCATAAATTGTATATCAATTTTTATTTATCGATCAATTAATGTTCTTTTTTTTTTTTTTTATACCTTTTTGCACGAATGAAGGAGAGCTAAGGAAATAGCACCAGAGCCACAACCAATTTCCAAAATTTTACATTCATCTTTTGCCTCGGAATTTACACGTTTTATTACGAAGTCAACGAGTAATTCAGTCTCTGGTCTTGGTATAAATATGGGCGGTACGAGTTTCAAAGTTATGTCTCTAAAGTCCCATTCGCCTATTATATATTGCACTGGCATTCTGTAAAAGTAGGAATGATTTTTTTTTTGCCATTTTTTTTTTACTCACTCATTCTTATAATTTGTTGCATTATACAATATTATTTATTTACGAACGACGTGCAAATCGTAATGGGAGAATTAAAAATGTGTAATAAAATGGTGATTAACGCGTACCTCGATAGTCTGCACTCGCAGAGCATTTCCAATTTGCTTAATTGCTCGTCGGTGAGCTTACGATCGTGGGATGTCGCGAGATCCATTATCTAAATAATTATCTCAACATTTTCATCGGAATAAAAATAAAAATGCTACAAATTGTAAAATCCATTAAAAAAACCAAAAAATGATCTATAAAATTCATCTATAAAAATTGGCCTTCTGTTAAATAGTAAAATTAGAAGATATTTAATTGTATATTTTTTGAATATACAATATATATAATTATATATATTTTTTGTTTCATTCTTATATACATAAAAGCGTTTTATGTAGCTGTAATATTGACGCATTTAGTTTTGAAAAAAAAAAACAAAAAAATGATCTATAAAAAATTCTATAAAATTAATCTATCAAAATTGGCCTTCTATTAAATGGTAAAGTTAGAAGATATTTAATTGTATATTTTTTAAAAATACAATATATATATATAATTATATATATATATTTTTTCATTCTTATATACATAAAAGCGTTTTATGTAGCTGTAATATTGACGCATTTAGTTTTGAAAAAAAAAACCAAAAAATGATCTATAAAAAATTCTATAAAATTAATCTATAAAAATTGGCCTTCTATTAAATAGTAAAATTAGAAGATATTTAATTGTGTATTTTTTAAAAATACAATTTATATATAATTATATATATATATATTTTTTCATTCTTATATACATAAAAGTGTTTTATGTAGCTGTAATATTGACGCATTTAGTTTTGATCACAGTATGTACAATATTTGCCCAGTCTTAATTGTAAAAAGGCGATTAAATAAGATCAATATTTACGTTTCACGCGGTTCATTGATCAACCAACGAAGCAAAGTAATCGTATTGTGTATTCGTGAGTATTAACGCGGTCAATGGCTCGGCAAAAAAATAAAAAATAAAATAAAACAAATTCGTTTGAATGAAGAAAAAATTTACGCGCATGCGCAGCATCACTTTGGGCATTATAATTTCCTTTTTATGGATTTAACGTGCAAAATTTACCGGTGTGTAGATTTTTTGTTTTTTTTTTTTTTTTTTGTTTTAATTTACAAATTTTCATTACCTTCGTGGTCCCTACGATATGGGCGAGAATATGCTCGATCGACGAGACCGGTTCGCTTATTCCCTCTTCCTCGAATTTTCGACTCCATCGTTTTATAATTGTACAGAGATCTCGCTCGGAATCGTCATTTTCAATTTTACTTGCGCACTGACGATTCAAAATTATCGTTTGAAATTTACATCGAGCGAGACACAAACGTCCGTAATTTCTGAGCATAGCGATTTTTGATAGTTTGCAAAAAATTTATGATATAAATTTTATTTAATAAATATAAAGGCCATTAAAACACAAGACCTAACCTCTCCAATGAAAACCAATGAAAACTAGTCGCATCGCAGAGCGAGGACAGAGATGTCGCCCTTTATCGGTTGCAAAAAAAAAAAAAAAAAATCTAAAGAACAAACATGGCATTTGTTGCTAAAGTTTAAATGCTTCGATTAATTTATTCCACAGATCAAACGGCAATTAAATTTTTTCAGCTGTTTATGCTTATAAATCTCTATAAAGGTTTATCTATTTTGTGTTATGGTCTGAGTCCAAGATAATTGCTCACATCTGGGATGGTTTTCAATGCACTCTTTTATCACTTGAGATTTCAATCGGTTGGTGGGGAAAAAGCGTTTTTTTTTATTGAAAATTTAATCTCCAATTGAACCGGTTCACTTTAAATATTGGGAATAATTTTTTTTTTTCTAACAAATAATTTTTTTAACAGATTGCAGCATTGGATTACTCAATAATTTTTTGCCCTTTAAAACAAGTCGTGAGGTCAAAGGTGTTGCAGAAAACGTAAAAAACTTAGCATTTGATTCTTAATTGAAAAAAAAAAAAATTATTATCATCAGTCAATAACGAGTTCTGTGCTCAGTCAGTCCAATATTTCTCCGCAAGGGGCGCTGCTGATTCCCCTAGAATCGTCTACCTCTGATTGGTCGAGGGTCCCACGGAAAAAATTCTTCAACCAACCAGAGCCTTGAGGTGTGGCTCAGGCTTGCCTTTCCTAGTGACAAAAAATACCAAAAAATTCCCTAGGCTCCAAAAAATCCCTAGGGACATTTTTCTATTTGTGTTTTTACGCAGCGGACCTGAAATCAGCAATCTAGAGACAGCAGAAACGGCACAATATTCGAGCGTTTCAGGGGAGCGCGCCTGTCCCTGTGATCGGCGCAGGTCGGTCCGTGTGTTTTGTGCGTTCTCTGCGCTCTCGTTATACGGGAAAACGTGTCTGTACTCTCGTGTATGACTCTTGGAAAAAAATAAAAAAATTGCAGCTCTTTGCCGAGACAACAAAATAATTGTGAAAAAAAAAAATGTAAATATAAAAAAAAAATTAAAAAAAAAATCTCAGCGTGATTAAGCTATCTGAGTTTCTCGTTTTCTCTTCTGTCGAGTTTCTCACGACCGCCAAAGACCCTACGATAGTGCGTTTCCTCGTTTCTTTGGCAATACCGTTGCGTTTAATCGCTTATATATTCTTCGGTGTAAAGACCTCTCGACGAGTCTGTAGTACGAGAGAAAACAGCAGTAACACGCGGCTCTCTATCTCTCTCTCTCTACCTCGGTGTGCTTAGTGTCTGTGTGTGTGTGTGCGCGCACGCTGCGACGATTTGCCTCATCGTAGCGCGAATGGCGGCGCGATCACAGTTGTGTTGTGACGTTCGGTGTCGCTCTGCTGCTATTCCTCCCGCTGACTGTCAGTCTCTGTCTCGTTGGACTAACGCGAAACGTGTCCAACAAAATTCTACTCATCCTTTGGCAATTTTACTTTCTTATTGCCGGTGAAAAAAAATTTATAATAATAATAATTTAATAATAAAAAAAATTCAATCAAGTCTCACAAATAATATGCCGATTGATTTTCACGCAATGGACAAACAGATGATTTTTTAAATCATTCATTGACCTCACGACGAGAAAAGTTGAAAATTTTCATGATTATTTTCCGTTGCACTAAAAAAAATTTTAGTCGAGATTGGAAGGCTCGTTGAGAAAAGTTTAGATCGTGAGGACAAAAAGAGAGACAGAGATATTTATCCTGGGACGAGAGGCAGAGAAGAAATATATTTGAACGATCCACGGGGCCTTCTGGGGTACCGCTAGACCACTCTATTTCTGATATAGTAATATTATTATTATTATTATTCTTATTATTATTATTCTTATTATTATCTATATCTTTCTTACTGGATTCTTCGTTCATCTTCCGGGTTCGTGTCTGACTCGAAAATTATATACGTTTCGTCTGTGTATATCGTCACAGTGACTGCGACAGGTGCGCGTGAGCCGGGTAGGCGTGTCGCGAGTAAAATTCTCCTGCTTTCTCTCTTTCTCTCTTTTTTTCGCTATTTCTCTCTCTCTCTCCACCTCTCGTGTTTTTATACCTGAGATTTTGTTTTTTTTTTTCGTACTTTGAATACGAGAGTGAGAGTTTGGGGTGAAAAAAAAAAACGTGAATGACCAGACGACAATGTGAAGTCTGCAGCATGAAGTGAAAAATCATGAAAAATACGTACACGATGATTATGACATAATAATAATAATAATAAGGCAAAAAGACATTTTGACAGCTCGACGAAAATATCAATTGAGCGAAATGAAAATTGTCAATGAATTTATCGATGACGTTCGTCGCGCGAGTTTCTCCGTTAGTTGAGTGTGAATCATCGCTACGAAATTTGACGCAATAATCTTTCCATAACGAGTTTGGAGTGATCGACGATGAGAAAAAATTGATTTTTTTCTTCATTCTTTTTTTTTTTGTTTCTTTTTTTTTTACAAACGGGAAATTGAATTTTTTTTAAATCCCCGTGAAAAAAAACATATCGAAAGATTTATTGAGCATTTGGAATTTTATCGAGAATTTTTGACGAGAGAAAAGGAGAAAATAGTAAAAAGAAAAGGAAGAGAATAAGAGGGAATTGTCGGCGAAGGATTTTTCCGGCCGTTGACGTCCCCCCCTGCTCTCGCCAAAGATAATTCAGCTGGTCCCAGAGTTATATATATATATATATATATGTATAAATATATACAATAAATATATATATATAAAATAAATAAATATATATATATATATATGTGTACTAAATGCTAGGAGAAAAATTATAGAACTCTCCTTGTTCGTAAGCCGCAAAAACCGGGAAGTTTCCAACAGTGAAAAAAAAAAAAAAAAAAGGAACGATCCTTGTGCTGCGATATTCTGGCCAGGCTCTTGGGGGCTCTCTCGGCAATGCTCGGAACGCGGAAAAGCCTCGTGTGAGCCTTCAAGAAACACAAGCAAGCTACACAAGACAACATATATAAAACGCCTTATCGACACTCGCTTAAAAAAATTTTCAACTCTCTCGGCACCGTTTTCTCGACAACGTTCTCGTTATTTTATCATTGTTATCGTTGTTATCGTTGTGGTTTGTTATTATTATTATCATCTTGGTGGGGGGAGGCACCCCCGAGTGAGTGAAAAAAAAAAAAAAAAAAAAAAAAATTGGATGACGTTGCTTTTGTGCCAAGACGGGTGCGAATGGTGATAAAATGTTCAACTTTATGAAAAAGGCTGCCGAGAAGGACGACAAGGAGAAACGCAAGAGGGAAAAGAAAGAGAGAAAAGATGTAAAAAAACGCGATCGTGGCAGCATGTCTGCCGAGGAACTTTTGCGTCTCGATGAGGTGAGAATATATATATATATATATTATTTATTTATTTATTTTTGGTTTCAGTCAATTTCTTGCCTTTCCTGATTTTTCAACTTTAGCCAGAATTTTATCTTTTTTCTTGCTTAGGAAAAAAACTATCTTCGTGTTTAGATTCAAATTAACTCTCACGTTTTTAAAATAAATTCAGTGAAATTATATATATATATATATATAGTTTTTTTTTTTGGTTTCTGTAATTTCATATTATCATGAATCAGTTCAGATTAGATCAGGGAAAAAATTTATTCGCGGTAGGAATTCATCGAATGTGCCATCGAATTAATGTGCAATGCTAATTCCATCCTATTCAGCTCAACTTTTGGTTGATAAAAATTGATGAAATTTCGATGAAATTCTTCTTCGATGTTAAAAATTCCTACAGCAATTTATTTTTAACTACAGAGTTTGATTTTTTTTCATTATTTTACAACAATTGTAAATTATTTAGAGTGCGATAAAATAACAAAATTTCTTCTCTTTGGCTTGCCCTCAATCATTGTCTTCAACGAATGGTTTTTACCGTATTAAAATTCTACTAAATATATAATCAGATACAGTCGAACCTCCTTAATAAATCGATATAATTTTTTATCGTAATATCGAAATTTAATCGTAAGATCGTTTTTTGTTTTATATTTTTATATTTTTGCAGCTAGAAACGGGAAATTAAATATTTTTTCTCTCAGCATTTTTTTTATTTTATTTTTTTTTTATTTTTGATATCTTGAATAGCTTTCGGGAGCGATAAAACGTTATCGTCGCATGACTCAAAAGGCAGGTTATGAGTAGTAAACAATCGAGCCAATTTGTGACGATTGGTAATTAAAGTTGGGTCGATAAGATTTTATTATTTATATTATAATTTTTATCATTGTTATTTATTATTATTTATTATTATTATTTATTCTTCTTCTTATTATTATTATTATTATCATTATTATTGATGTTGTCGTATATTGCAAGTCAGTAAGATGATCCTGTGACACTGGAAATCAGGTTTTGCTTGGCTTCCAGCAGCTACGATAAATTCGCTTCTCGCATGTGTGTCGTCACCGTGAGAGAGAGAGAGGCCTCGCGACACATCGCGAATACCGTACACGTCAAGATTTACCCGATTTATTTACAAAGGAATTTCAAACATTGCATTAACTCCCCTGCAAAAAGTTTCAATAAAACGTTAAATATTTTTAAAAAATAACAACAATAAATATAAATATATATCAATTCTTTTCGTCAATAATTGGGTAATTTTTCAACAAATTTGTTCTCTTAAATAAATATTTTTTTAGAGTCGAGAAATCTCAATTTTTCTATTCAATTTCATTCTTATAGAATTCTCTCTGTGCTTATGTAATTTATTTTACGAAAAATAAATATTTGTTCAATGTGCAGTAATCGCGCTGTTAAATTTCAAGCTTATCAGAGCCCATGTAATTTATAGTACGAGAAATAAATAAATATTTGATTAGTCTGCAAGAATGGGGAGTTTGGTACGTATTTTAAAAAATACACCCCACAAAAAGAAAAAAAGAGGAAAGTGGGGGAGAGAGAGAGAGAGAAAAGGCAGAGAGAGAGAGAGAGAGATACGCACATTGTATCGACGTGACACGGTTGTTACGTGTTCGGTGTGGCGTCGCGTGGTCAGGGTCGGGCGTTACCGCAGTATAGCTGGTCTAATATGCAAGAGAAAGAAAGAGAGAGAGAGATAAACAGAAAGAAAAATGAGTAGTGCGTAACAGCACGCGATTAGCAAACGCCCGAATTCATTTATTCGCGTGTGCGTTTTGTAATAAAATAGACAAATCGTTTGCTGATTATTATTATTATTATTATTATTATTATTATTATTATTTATTTATTTATTTATTTATTTATTTATTTATTTTTTAATTCTCTCTAGATCTAGACGACCCTCCGTGTGCTCACACAATAATATGGGGACTCTCGTTTTTCAATTCTAATTATCAATTCGTTATGGCCTACAAAACAAAGAGCGTTTACCATTCGATTCCATCCTCATTATTTGACCAAAAAATTTGTCAATTTTGAAGGGCGTTTAAAATGCTAATTTATTGATCGGTAAAAAAAAACAATAATAATAATAATTATCAAACAGAGCTGAATAAAATTTGTTCTCTTCATTCGAGTCTTACGATGTTAAAAAATATTAATAATGATAATAATAATAACTATTGCTCGATTTAAAAAAAAATGATAATTTAATCAAGAATCTTTTGTTTATGATAATAATAATAATAATAATAATAACCATTGCATCAGATTCGAAAAAAAAAAAAAAAAAAAAAAATGATAATTTTGTTTATTTGTTCTTCAGGTTCGTCGCTCGTTAAAAATACGATCACGACGCAAAGAGAAGGAAAAATTACCATCGGGCATAACGGCCGACTACAGTGCATCATTTTTTGCCGAGCTCGATCGTGATCTTTTGGAAAATCCACCCTGCAATCCTGCCGGTACGAGCTGGACTCGTACACCCGATGGCTTGACCCAGAGTGACTCGTCCGAGGCATCTTTGACCTCATTGACGAATGCCAGTGGGAAACCCGTGCCCCCTCTTTTACCACCAAAACCCCCAAAGCGTGGAATACTGAAAGGACCTCGATTGAGCATCACGAGTATCGGGACTGTCGCTGAAACGATCGTAACCGTTGAAAATGGAAACGAGACCGAGAACAATCATCAGGACGTCAATTTATTGGTGAGAAATACACTCCAGAACGAAGTTATAGCTTATCAGAATGTACCAAATCAGCATCAAGGTCATGGGAAGGAGGAGCATTGCAGCGAGGAAGAATCGTCATCGTATCAACCGAGAAAAAGTCTACATGGACCGAATAATGATCATCATCAAGCTCCACATCCACATCATCACCATCATCATCATCATCATCATCATCAGCATCATTCGTCAGATACGAAGCTACTACAGGTAGAGATCCAAATGTGAGAACCCTGATCAGAAAAAAAAGATGTCTGGGTCGTTGGGGTATCACAAACAAAAAAAACAGAATGATAAAAATCGATAAAAATAAAAATCGAACAAAGGATATATCGATGATGATTATAATTTATTTTTAATTTTTTTTTTTAATTATCAAATGTCGTTTTTAAAACTCGAGCGATTTAGCGATTATAATTTTCTGCTTTTCATCATTAAAAATCAACGATTCTTCAATTATGGCTATTTTTATGTAATTTGTTTTACTTTTACTTTTTTTTTTTTTTTAGGAATTTTCGATTTTTTTTTGCTTTTCTTCTCGGTGTAATTTGAAATCAGTGATGAATTTCTGATCGGTTAGCGAGCAAAGGATATCTCGATGGCTTGATTAATAATCGTTTTTTTTTTTTAATATTTTTTTTATTAATTATCAAATGACGTTTGGGTTTTGAATTTTGAAATTTTTCTGCTTTTTTTCTCAATGTATGATCGTTTAGCGAGCAAAAGGATATAGCTCGATGGCTTAATTATAATCTTTTTTTTTTGTTTTTTTTTTTACGTAATTATCAAATGACATTTCGGTTTGGAATTTTGGATTTTTTTCTCTCTTTTGATTATAATTTTTTGTTTTTGTTTTTTAAATTATCTATAACTTTGCTCTCGCATTGGCAATTTAGATCGATGAGGAGTGTTTTAAAAATGCCGTGAGCTAATTCGGATAATGCCATTTAGTTCGTCCCGATAGTTTAATTTTTTTAAACATGTGAGAACTTTGAAAATCTTCGAAATCGAAAAAGCAAAAAAATCGCTGATCCTGCATCGTAAAAAATCTGTAACATTGAGGAAAAAAAAAAAAGAAAAATCGTAGCCTAATAAACGAAGCAGTATATTAAAGCTGGACCGATTACGAAGAAAATAAGCACGCAGAGAAGAGGAATGAAAAATTTATAACGATTTTTGTACACTATATTATGTTATCGCTAAACTATAATTTTTATGTTTTTCTTTTTTTGTTTTAGGACTATTAATAATTTTTTTTACTTTTTTCCCTAATGACGAATAAATGTTTTTTGTTTTTTTAATAAAAAAAATAATTCATTTCAGCAATTGTTATTTTTATTTTTGTATTTCTCATTTCAGGTGGTTACCAGTGCGAGCCCATCGGCCGATTCATTGACAGACACGACAAATTCGAGTTTTGCTACTCCACCCTTCAGTCTCTCGCCTGTCGGCGAGTCTCAGGGTTTTTCACGCTGGCGGTCCTCGGCCTCGTTCGAGGAGCAGGGAGTCGAGCTCGTTTTACCGGAAATTGTTCCTCTTGTACTTCCGGAACCCCGTGAATTGACGATACAACGTCAGCCACCGCCACGCAGCGATTTTGGATTTTCTCTACGACGAGCTGTGATTGTTGAACGTGGTAATAATGGAATAACGCAAATGCGTCCAGTAATATTTGCCGAGCCCGGTGCGATTGTACAAAACAGAAACGACACTGGTTTGCTACCCGGTGACAGACTCATCGAGGTCAATGGCATTAATGTTGACGATAAATCACGAGAGGAAATTATTGACCTCATAAAAGGCTCGGCCAACAGTGTCACGGTCAAGGTCAGTCGATATTAAATTATAATTTATCAGTGCTGAATTAAAAAAATTCGTACATTAATCTATAAAAATATTCAACGATTCTTCATTCGTTTATTTAAGACGCCCAACAAAATGGCGACTTCGAAATATATATATATATATTCTTGCAGTAAAAAGACACGCTTTGATTAATTCATGAAACATTAATAATAATTAATTATTCAACTTTTTGTTAATAATTATGCACCAAATTTTCGTAATAATTTTCAATTATTAATTGAGAGTAAAAATAATTATTGAATTCTCTTAAAAAAAAAATCTCAATTTGTCATTAAATATTAGGTCGAATGTTTCATTGGCAATTAATTTTTTTATCAATTATAATCACATGTGATAAGCATAAAATATTTTTCATTAATACACATGAACAAAAAAGATCGATAAAATTAATTATGAAGAAAAAGCTTTTTCGTGTTCGACAAAGAGTTTCCTTTCTCCGTGTGGGACGAGACCGGAAGGGATTTTTTTTTTCTTTTTCTTTTTTTTTTTAGAGCCTTGCAATGTAGAGATAACCGATAAAAGCGTCCTAAGAGCCAGGTTGTCTTGCGATATTCTTTCTATTTTCGTCGATGGTTTATCTCTATCTTCTCGCTTGCCAAGCGATCGTTGCTGCAAAGCAACATTAGACGTTAGCCAGCACCGAGGTCTTATAGGTTTGCACGCAACGTGTACAAATCTTCTCGCGGTGAAAGGATAGAAATTCTTGAGGTGCTTCGGGTGGAATGCAGAGAAAAAAAAATAATGACAATTATTTTCTCGATGATTCAATTCAATTCAAGAATTTCATTCATCAACGATTAATTACGAAACAATCATTTGATTTATTAATTATTAAATTAATTTAAAAAAAATGATTTATTAGCAATTTTTCGTATAATTTAAATTCTCAACCGTACATTTTTTTTCTCTTTCAATCTATTAGTAATTAAATTGTTTAAAAAAATATCTCAAAATTTTCCCAAGTTATTATTTTTAAAGGGCAATAAAATCGTGACTCGTTCTGTGAATTGATCGATGGCGAGACATTACGTAGATGAGGTTTGTAAGCTGACACAAAGGAGAGAAATATCTCTTGTACAGTTCTGGGCTGGGCTGGTCCGTTTCAAACGTGATCCGCACAGCTAATATTTCCCTATGAAATAGAGTGAAAGCCTCGTGTGCCAAGCATGGCTTTGTGATGTTGGGTTAAACGTACTATTGGCAATTATTTTCTCGATTCAATTTTTCAAGAATTTCATTCATCAATGATTAATTACGAAACAATCATTTGATTTATTAATTATTAAATTAATTTAAAAAATTTGATTTATTAGCAATTTTTCGAATAATTAAAATTCTCAATCGTACATTTTTTTTCTCTTTCAATCTATTAGTAATTAAATTGTTTAAAAAAATATCTCAAAATTTTCCCAAGTTATTATTTTTAAAGGGCAATAAAATCGTGACTCGTTCTGTGAATTGATCGATGGCGAGACATTACGTAGATGAGGTTTGTAAGCTGACACAAAGGAGAGAAATATCTCTTGTACAGTTCTGGGCTGGGCTGGTCCGTTTCAAACGTGATCCGAACAGCGAATATTTCCCTATGAAATAGAGTGAAAGCCTCGTGTGCCAAGCATGGCTTTGTGATGTTGGGTTCAACCAACGAATTCAGACGCCTACGATCGTTCAACGTAGTATTGGCAAATGCTCCCAGTGAATTAGTTTTCCTCGGTTGTCTGGCTTGCTGCCAATGCTGCTCTAATAACTTCCACCCTCATGCTTGGTACATAGAAATCTGGGCACGAATATCGGGACTCTCCATCGTTGCCCTATCCTCTCTATGTCTCTACTGACCCGAAACGGAAAAAAAAAAAAAAAACAATTCCATATCAATCGCGATGGGATTTTCTTGGCTCAGTTCTCGACCTAGAATCTCCGAGTTTATTTCCTTTGTTACATAATTTTACTATTTCTTTACGAAATATGATAAATCTCATAAATAATATAATTTAAATTTAATTTTGTTTAAAAATTTCTCGTCCGAGGTTGGTCATTGTTCGATTTAACAAATTATTTTTTATATATTTTTTTTTTGCCCTCGTATTTTTTATGCTCAGTTAGGTTTTTCCCCAATTTGTCAAATTCTAGCTCATTTACTGAATATTTGGTCGAGTTCAATTTTCTTCCAATCGTTTTATGAAGATTAAATTTTTTTTACAATATTTTAAGCCTTTCATCGATGCTTAGAAAATTCAATAAATATCATTTGAACATTTTTCTAAATGTACAAAAAAAAATCGGTTCACGAACGTTTTCATCTATGAGGAAGTAAAATTGGTGAAAAAAAAAACCACGTCGAGATAATTGACGCCTCTCTTAGTGTCGAGTGAGCAACGAGACGTGCTCTCTTTAGCACTTTGCAAGTTTGTAAAGGCGACGTGTTTGGTCTCATTCAATTTCTCTCTGTCTCGCTCAGCGCTCTTCGGTTCAATGGCACTCAGATCTTTAGCTCCTCTCGTCGTTGCAGCTTTCATACCATCTAAAACGCTCTAAAACTGCTCTAAAACGTATAGAGAGAGAGAGAGAGAGAGAGAGAGGGAGGGAGGTAGCAACGACGTTGAGTCACGAGGAGCTTCCGATGAAAACGTGTGGACACAAAGTGGATGTCACCCGTTTATAAATAACACAATTTTCGTACAGCAAAGACACGAAATTTTTCAACTTTTTTTTTTCTTTCAACATATTTACTTTTCCTTTTTTTTTTTTCGTCACTTTCCGACAAATGAATATTTTGCAAATATTTTTATTATGTCTATTTATAAATTTCTGCATCCTTCGGCGAACGAGTCTGACCGGTTTTTGGGAATTAAATTGCATGAAAAATTAAACAAAATGATGGAAAGAAAAAAAAAAAAAAATGTGGAATTTCAGAACGAGTTTTAGCGATTTTGTTGATACTGCGAAATGCTTTCATTTATATTGTGTTGGAGAAGTTTTCATACGACCTCCGTGCATCGATCGAGCGAGGTCGAGAACTCTAATCGGGTCACTTGGCAGAATGTGGCTCGTCGCCACGTCAGTTTTTCATTATTTTCTATATAAATTTCTTTATTTGCATCAATTTGCCTCTCGCTATTTCGTAATTTTTCACTCGTTCACGTATTATTAAATTTCTTGGATTATGAACTTTGAGTCTACAATTATATCGAGACAATGCGAGGAAGACGTTAACGAGAAAGTAATTCTTTGGCAGGTTCCCTCGGTATTTTCTCCGTTTTGTTGAATATTTGCCGATTCCACTTGGCTCGAAGAGCGTACGAGGACTAAACTGCGTTGAAGTAATAAGACCGGAAATGAAATGCTCGGCTTGCGTGTAACCATTTCCGTTAAAAAGATCATACTTTTCTCAGATAATTCATATTCACTCGAGTATAATTTAATGTTCTTCAATTCTCAGATCAAAATTATGCCTAGCTTATATATATATATATATATATATATATTTTTTTTTTTTTCAAAACTTGTTTGCTTCCTCATACCGGTAAATTTTTTATTCCTTAATCTTTTAAAAGTTCAAAGTTCTTGAAAATTATTATTTACGAAATATTTTTTGCTTGTGATAAATTTTGTGATAAGTTAATTTATTATTTGAAGTTGAAAGATGAAAAATTATTCAGCTCTATAGCTCGTGAGTCACGAATCACAAATTTTTATCAAACGCCACGTATAATAATTGGCAAGTCGAAAAACTTTTGGTGCAGTTCACTTAATCCTTAATCTCACTATATTTTGTGCTTTTAAAACGTTCCAAGTTATTGAAAATTATTATTTACGAAATATTTTTTGCTTGTCATAAATTTTGTGATAAGCTAAAGGCAATTTTTTTTTAGACGTTCAAAGACTTTCGTCTTCCAAGTTATTGAAAATTATTATTTACGAAATATTTTTTGCTTTGAAATAAATTTTGTGATAAGCTAAAGGCAATTTTTTATTAGACGTTGAAAGACGAAAAATTAGTCAGCTCGTGAGTCACGAATCACAAATTTTTATCAAACGCCACGTATAATAATTGGCAAGTCGAAAAACTTTTCGTGCAGTTCACTTAATCCTTGATCTCGCTATATTTTGTGCGTTAATATTGAGCCCCCCTATGGGCTGTCAGTCTGGTATACATCGAGGAACGAGCACGAGTCACGTGCAGGAGGGTCGGACACATATTCGTGAAACTTTGATGGCGATGCATGGGTAGGGCGAGAAGGGTGAATTGGGTAGAGTGCGAATGGCAAACGCCATTGGGTCTACCGATCGTGTGAATTAGGAAAGGCGAAGCGTCCAAATTTATATCGAGGGATACCGCATGTTTCGTATACATATATCGATGGGGTGATTTTGTGCAAAAAGGGGATTGCATGGCAAGGGTTAGCACCGGATTGATTGGTGTTAGGTGAGCGAATGACTCACGAGGACGAAATATATTTTATTTAAAATTTACTTAAGTGACGTAAATAAAAAATACGTTCGATATTTTGGCTTAAAGTTAAAAATTTGTTTACATCCATTATCATTTAATTTCGTTAATATTTTCATGAAAATTTTTCATTTTTTTTTAATATTATTAATACACAAGGGTTGGGAATTGGTATTGATTGCTGTTGGATGAGAATGCAATAAATTTTATTCAGGAGACTATGAAGATGACTATAAAGTGACGTAAATAAAAAATACCTTCGATTTTTTTATCTAATGACAAAAATTCGTTTACATCAATTAAGATTCAATTTCATTACTATTTTCACAAAAAAATTTCATTAAATAATAAATAAAAAAAATGCAATTGATTAAATCAAATAATGAAAAGGAAAATAAAAAAAAAAAAAAACAAAATTGAAATATGAATCTTGAAATATATTAAATATTTAAAAATAGAATTTGAAATATTCTTCTTTACAATATATATTGCGCGACGTATCGACCATCAGTGATTACAAACTATCAGGATGATTATTATAATAGTTCCTCGTTCCACAAGTATTTCCTGTCTCTCACTGCACTTGCCCCTTTGCTAACAATGCTTCATATTTCTATGAAGCATATATATATATACATATTTCCATATCTTTCTCTCTGCCTTGCTGTTCGCATTTGTAAGTCGAATCGACGAAACGTGACGGGAACTCCCGTCTTAATCCGACACTATTTTTTGTACATTACAATAATATCTTTGACTGTAGCAGTAATCGTGGAGAAAGTAACGTTAAAAAAATTTACAAAAATTGTCAATGATAATCGAGGACAAGTTTACGTTATGATTTAAAAAAAAAAATCTTGACAAATTAAATTCGTTACTATTTAAAGAATAATTTTTTTTAACGCAATTAAATTTATTATTTGACAAAGTAAAAAAGTAAAAAAAATAAAAACATTTTTTTTTTCTTCACACACGAAACTTGCGGGTTGAAAAATCTAATTGACACATACGACGATATTTTTTCATGTTTTTTCGGTAGAACTTTTTTTTTTCAATGGGAAATAATTTGTGCACCACGCTGGCTGAAAAATTCAGCGAGTACGAAGCTTTGTCCATTTGTCTGTTAGCGCAAGGGGGAAGATTCAGTAGCGAGTATTGTTGATACGATGAACAAAGCTGGCATTCCGGCACGCTTAATTGTTCCTCTTACGAGCTTCTGCAGCTCCTCGTTCCATCGGCCCATCCCGTATTCTCGATCGACAATGCCCGTCCTTTCTCTACTTTTCTCTCTCTCTCTCTCTCTCTCTTACCCCCCCCCCCCCCCCCCCCCCCACCTCCCCCTCTCGAATTCTCTCTCCCTCTCCTCTTTCTCTCTCATCCTTTCTCTCCTATTCACTATCCTCAATTCCATCGCATCTTCCCATTCTCTTATCTGTCTTTCTCACTCGTCCAGCTTAAATTCCGATGATGATACTTTCTCTCGCTTCTCAAGAGAGAGACAGAGAGAGAAAGAGAGAGAGAGAGAGAGAGAGAGAGAGAGAGAGAGAGAAGCCCCTCGAGGTCGCAATTCTCATTGCGAAAATGCCGTCAGGCAAAATCTTTATAGGCACGCGAAGTAACCAAAGAGTTGGTGAAATAAAAGGAACTCTCGGGGTAGGGGAGACAAGCACACAGATAAATGAGTATTGCAAGAAAATTTAAAAAACAAAATGCATACTCAAAGTATTATAATATGAAGCTCAAATTTTAATTATACTCAAGAATATCAATGAAAATTTGTAAAGCAAATTTTTTTTTCACCCAGCTGATAATTTTTTTTTTTTTTTTTTCAATGATAAGCCTTATCACAAATTTCATATGTTGGAATTATCATGGAGGAATTTTTTGATTAGCGACGACTGACAGTTTTAGCTAGAAATTAATTGATGGAAAAATTAATTTTTGACATTTTTTTAATCAAATGTTTATAAAAATGTTTATTTTAATTGTGGAATTTTTTAAATATTGTATCGTTGTGCCAAGTGGGTAAAAAAAAAAATTATAATATGAAGCTCAAATTTTAATTATACTCAAGAATATCAATGATAATTTGTAAAGCAATTTTTTTTTTCACCGAGCTGATAATTTTTTTTTTTTTTTTTTATTGTTAAGCCTTATCACAAATTTTATATGTTGTAATTATCATGGAGGAATTTTTTGATTAGCGACGACTGACAGTTTTAGCTAGAAATTAATTGATGGGAAAATTAATTTTTGAAATTTTTTTAATCAAATGTTTATTTTAATTGTGGAATTTTTTAAATATTTTATCGTTGTGCCAAGTGGATAAAAAAAAAAATTATAATATGAAGCTCAAATTTTAATTATACTCAAGAATATCAATGATAATTTGTAAAGCAAATTTTTTTTTCACCGAGCTGATAATTTTTTTTTTTTTTTTCCATGATAAGCCTTATCACAAATTTCATATGTTGTAATTATCATGGAGGATTTTTTTGATTAGCGACGACTGACAGTTTTAGCTAGAAATTAATTGATGGGAAAATTAATTTTTGAAATTTTTTTAATCAAATGTTTATTTTAATTGTGGAATTTTTTAAATATTTTATCGTTGTGCCAAATGGGTAAAAAAAAAATTATAATATGAAGCTCAAATTTTAATTATACTCAAGAATATCAATGATAATTTGTAAAGCAATTTTTTTTTCACTGAGCTGATAATTTCTTTTTTTTTTTTTTTCAATGATAAGCCTTATCACAAATTTTATATGTTGTAATTATCATGGAGGATTTTTTTGATTAGCGACGACTGACAGTTTTAGCTAGAAATTAATTGATGGGAAAATTAATTTTTGAAAGTTTTTTAATCAAATATTTAAAAAATGTTTATTTTAATCGTGGAATTTTTTAAATATTTTATCGTTGTGCCAAGTGGGTTAAAAAAATATATATATCGTGTCTGTTTTTCTTGTTCCTTCGTCGTGCACGACCAGAGACGAGAGTTGTGGCTTATCACAACACAGCACATGATATATATATATATATCGTTTACCGTTAACGATAATCTTATTCGTCGTTTCGATACTACACTATAAAGTTATCCAAGTCTGTTACAGCACGTAAAAGTTTGCATTATCGTGTCAAAGAAAAATAATGAGATACGCGTGTACTCGTTCGACGAGCAAATTCTCACGGAGTATTTTGCCGATAAGCGATATATCGACAATGATTTCTTGTGATGCTGATATTTCTCCTACTGTCAATACGAGATTTCAAATTTCATATATTTACAAAGCAATATTTTTTATTATGACCTGCTGATGTTGAAATTATTTCCCTCTCAATTTATTACACAGCGAAAAAAAAATCAATAATAAAATTTCCACCCCGAATAAAACGTTTCGAAAAAATTTTTTTTTTTACATTAATGCGAGAATTAACGAATTTATTTATTAAAATAATTACGAACGATGAATTAATAAATAGTAAAAAAAACATTAATTGCCAATATTGCTTACAACACTTTTTATACTTATTAAAAAAAAATATACAAATATTTCGACTTTTTATTGTTTTCTTTTAATTTAAAAAAATTTAAAAAAAATTTTTATAACTTTTAGGTTCAACCAGTGGCGGAATTGTCAGAATTGTCACGAAGAGGTGACACGGATGGACGACAAGTGGAATTGGCGCCTGCCAATATACGGGGAGGTACACTGAGACGATCCGGTAGTCTGCGATTTCACCAGAACACGGTGAGTCAACTTTCGTGTTTCATTCTAAATATATATATGCGATTGGACGATAAATATATATATATATATCGTACATATAATATCCATAACGAGGGACGTTCAACAGGCGGCTACTGGGCCGTTTATTTACGTCCTCCCTTTGACCGGAAGCTCACGTGTCTTTCGTGCCACGCGTTTACCAACGTTTACTCTCCCCTATGCGTTCAAATCGAATAAAAAAAAAAAAACAAAAAAGAATATAGGCAATTTAATCGCTAAGACATTTGTCATTTATTTTTTTATGTTTTTTTAATACTATTCTCGAGCATTAGAGCGTGACCGGAAGGGTCATCGCCTTCTCTGCATGCAATAGAAGGGTAATCATTGCTTTTTTTTTCCGTTAATCTACATCGAAGAGAATCGATCTTTGCGTAATATCTCTCTCTCTCTCTCTCTCTCTCTCTCTCTCTCTCTCTCTCTCTGTGTGCATTTTCGTTGGCACATACAACTCGTTAAACGTTAGCCGCTAATTATTTCTTTCGTGGGAGAGATCGAACGACTTGGAACTACGAACCAATTAGCTGTTCGCTCTATCGCCCCCCCCCCCCTCCTTCCCCCCACCTTAACCTTAATGACCAATTAAATAAAACGATCGAGCGTCTATGTTTTGCACTGTACTCGAATCATTGCGACCTTCGTACAAGAATTTTCGTCACGGTCAATCTTCGAGAGGAATTTTTTTTTTAATAATTATATTATTTGTTCATTAAAAAAATGATACAATTAATTAATTAGCGATTTATAGAATCATTTTTACAAAAATTATTATTATTGTTTTGCTGTAAAATCATTTCGAGCATTTTTTTTTTATTAAATCGATGATCTTGTTAGTTATTCGTTGATCGAGAGAGATGAATTTCCGCTTGTAAGCTCGCGTTTTGCACTGGTTCGTTGGAGGGGGAATCAGCTGTGTCGTGAGGCTCGTAGAACTCGGAGCCTTTGACCTCCGGAAACAGGAAACGAGAGGAAATGTTTGATAATTCATTATACGAAATTGTCGACTCTGCCAAGTTTGAGATTGGAATTATTCAAGGTCTCAAATTATGAGCTAGAATATTAATAATGATTCTTTACGTATATATTAATTATTGATATATTCTTCATATATTAATATTGATTGACCAATTTCTCTAATAAAATCACGTAAACATTCTCGAAACCAACAAATTTGAATATAGAGAAGAAATTCTGTTTTGAAAAAAATGGCACATTATCAAAGGGATCAGTGAATATATTTCATATAAAAAAAATTTTCTACACCTTCAATTTGATTTTTTCTTTTGAGTTTTGTTAATATTTTTCTTCCAAGTTCGACATTGGAATTATCCAAGCTTTCAAACTGTGAACTAGAATATTAATAATGATTTCTTACGTATATATAAATTCTTGAACAAAAGTTTGTTCTCGAAAAAAAAAAAAGATTAACCGTAAATTTTACAAAATAATAAATAAATAAAAACGTTAGTAAAAAAAATGAATATCGAATTCATTGGAGTATAAAAGTCACGAATTTAAAAATGGCGATAAAAAACTCCATAAAGCCAAAACGAATTTACAGAAAATATAACAACTCGAGACCACAAACTCATTCATCGCTACCCAATATTTTATATATGCTTGCATAATACATTAAATTCGTTATTTTCATTTAAACAAATTAGGGAAAGGGAGAGGCATTTACTATAATGAGAAAAAAGTGAAACAATTTTTTTTTTGCCCAAGCGTGACATCGAAGAAGCTCTTAGAGCGAAAGGGAATGGAGAAAAGGAGAATACAACACACAGATAAGAGGAGAATGTATTTGTATGTTGGAGAGGGAGAAGGGCGCTTGTTTTTCCACCCACACAATTCAACCGTCGCGCCTGTGAGGCATAGCAATCACGTAACGGTATATATATATATATGGAGTCTTTAGTATCGTAACGTCGCATCTCCACGAGATGCCACTGTTACAGGAAATTTCTAACCCCACAATACCTGAGGCCAAGAGATAGAACCGGATAATTTTATTCGACTATAAAAAAAAAAAAAAAGAAAGACCCTTTTCTTGCCCTTGCCTTTTTAAGATTTTTTTCAAGTTAAGCATTTTTTAAAATTGCTTTTATAAAAATTCTTTCATGTATAATATTTATTAAGATAAATATTATAAATGATACAAATTACGAATGATATAATTATTAAAATCATATAATGATATGAAAATCAAATTCTTATCACAAATGCCTCAAAATTGAAATTTTCTTGCAAATTTTTCTATTCATCGTCTAATCGTTAGTTTCATGTTTTTTTTTATTTTCTCTTAACAATTATGCTCGGCACTATTTCTGCTATGCTTGTTCGTAAATTGTCTCGTGAGTGTTTATTAGCCCAGGCGCCCGTTAAATCGATAAATTATCTATTATCGAGCTGAGAAAGTACGAGAGTAAAGGGACAGAAGAATGAGAAGAAAAAAAAAATTGTGAATGAGCGAATAAATGCCTGGCTCACTTGGACAAGCGATAAAGATCAAAGGCCTTCAATGAAGTAAGCCGCTCTCCCGAGTGTTATTACAGCCTCGAAATACCTTGTACGTTGAAGCGTTGACTCGTTTTAATTTCTCGGTTATATCGTACGTACACAGCATGTAGGATAGTATATATGGGCAAACCCATCGGAGCGTTTGAAAACGATATGGGAACGGGGGCGACATGGGGACGAGCGTGGGTGCCCCTGACGGCCGATCGATTTATTTACACCGCACTATACTTATATCTATATCACGTTCATGCGTATCGTCAGCGTAGGGGGGGAAAAGTGGGGCAAAATGGACCATTATTAAAAAACACTGAAAACAGCAAATTGTAAATCACGTAAAATGAAAGCAAAAAATATATATCGAAAAATATCTTTGTCACATGTAACTTTTGATTTATTTATCGGAAATATCAATAATACTTTTCGATACACATATATACGACAAATATATTTTTGCCTCGAGCATATTTCGGATATATCGAAAAATATGTTCGAAATATTTAACTTTTTGACAAAATTATATTCATAATATACGTTATAAGATATATGTAATTTTTCTATGCATATATTTTAAACAAGTAAAAAACTTTTTTCGACTCTTATTGGCGTCCAAAATAATAACCGTATGTCTTAAAATTATTAAAAAATAATGTTCGTTAAGAGAATTTGAAAATGAAGAAAATATCTCTTTGGACTTTTTCAATTCCTCTCACTGTATTCCACATACAAATTGCCAAAGATCAATTTTTGCACGATCAAAGTTTGAAATTTTTTCAGTATCCCATTTTGCCCCACATTTCTCTATAAATGGTCCATAGGCCTGTAAATGTTGCATCGCCACATCACACATGCTTGTGAAATCGAGTGTAAAGTGCATTAAAATTCGATGAAACATAACCAGTCAAAAATTTATTATTGCCCTTGCCAAGGGCTGAAAAGAAAAAACAAAAAAAAAAAGAATTGTGTGCGTGACAAAATATAATTCAAGAGATGGCATTATTGTATAAGGTAAGTAGAAACGTGACAGGTAATCAAGAGAGAGTGCTCGGTGAAATGGGAGTAGCTGGGAGAGACGCTGTATCGTTCTATGCTCTCCTCGTCTAGACTGTTCAGGCTCGTCGTATCTTTTTCTTGCAAGGGATACACGAGAGTGGAGGCTCCCTGTGGAGAATTGAGTCGTGGGCAAAGGAATCGTCGAAGCGTTCAACGCCGGCGAGAATGACACAAAAGGCCACGATGGCCTTACACAACGTCATTTTCACAATTTGCGAAAAGTTCAAGCAACCTTTTATTTTCTCAAAAATTTAAATTCTTCACTCCATCAATGTGTGATATTTTGATGAAATTTTTTTATTTTTCTTATTTTTTTTTTTTTTTTATGGAGTTATCTGACAATGACACGCGTGTAATGATGATCGACAGAGTCTGGACCTGGAGTCTGGCGATACCTCCCACATTTTAACCGTCATACGAGTACATGAGCATAATAAATACACACATATATATATATATATATATATATATAGTGTTACCAAGTGTCAATAGCCTCACGAGACCCTATAACAACTCGGACGAACGAGTCTGGCGAGCAAGTTAGCTACTGCTCGACACTCAGTCTTCTGTCTTTATTTCTCTCTCTCTCTCTCTCTCTCTCTCTCTCTCTCTTATTGTATATACATGCGTAACAGTAATACCATATGGGTGGATGGGTGGATTCGAACATTCAGTGAAGCTTCCCAAGACTTTTCAATGGCTTCCACAGCTTCGTTTGGATTTCAAATAGAATAGTTACCGAGTCCAGACGACATCGTTGAGAAAATCAGCGAGAATGTTGATGGAAAAGAAACGTAATCGTGATTTGTGACGTTTTTTAAAAAAAGGGCTGTATTTTTTTTTTTTTTTCGAAAGAGTGCCTTAAAATAGGACTCAGAAATTCTTCCCCGTTCAGCGATAAACAAGATTAATAATTTAAATGAAAAAATTAAAATATTGATAAAAAAAAAAAAATTGAATTTATTATTTCCGAATAAAAATATACGTGGAAATTTAGCAAAAAAAAAATAAATGATTCTTGAAGCAATGATAAATAATCATATGGCATGCATATGGTGTTAAAAATCATTAAATAATTTTTTTTAGTTATGATTATTAAAATCAAAAGAATTTAATTGATAATTAAATTAATAAATTTAAATATTTATTATGCTCTAAATTGGTTAAAATTGTACTCAATTTATTATTATTAATTTTGTGTTTTAATAAAAACAGAGTCACGTATTATATATAAATATTACAACTAGAATGCAGGTCTGTATGCGTTATAGAAGGGCTCGATTGGTCTGTGCATGCGCGTGCCGGTTGTCAGCCATATTGGCCGGTCCCGGTTCACGCGTTTCGCCTCTTCCGGAGCGTTTCTCGTGCTCGGGTAGGCTTCACGTCGCGGGTGTGGGCAGATACCTCGAGGAATATTAAAGAGAGGACGAGGCAAAAATAAAAAAAATAAAAATAATAAAAAAATATATGCAACAAGGCTGGTTAAAGTGTACGGTATATGTATATATATATATTTATATATATATATATATATATATATATATACGAATTTGTGCTCGGGTTTGATGTTAGTGACGTTGACAGTGCCAAGAGAAAAGGCAAAGACACACGTCGGGTTAGAGAAAATTTGACGTTGCGTACGTGAGAGTCCATCGACTCTTGCTTGTTAGTTAGTCTCGTCGCGTCTTCTTCGAGGGTCCTTCACACACAGAAACGACGCGGGTGAGAAGAGTCTCGTACTTTGTGGCACGCCCAGGGACAATCTCGCACCAGCGTGGCGAGAGTTCGGAGCTCCCTCGTGGTAAGAGAGAACCGGCGAGAATATTCTCCATCTCTCTCAATCGCCATATCCTTATTTTTATTTTTATTTATTATTATTATTTTTTTTTCATTCTCAAGTTATCCCATTTGCCTGAAAATTTTGACTGTCAATAAAATTTACTGGCGATAACGCCATTTTTTTATGTCCCTTTTTTTATGGCCTTTTTTTTATAGATGGCATTGAATTTTTTTATCGCTCATTGATTATGTGAAGATTTATTGTGATATTCGGTCAGAGCGGTCAGAGGGAAATGAGGGTGAGAGGAAGAAATTAAAAACAAAATCCCAGTATTCTTTTTTTTGCCTTGGCACATTCGCTTGTAAATTTTGACTGTCATTAATATTTTTCAACGATAATGTGATTTGTTTGTGTCCATTTTTTTAACAGTCTATTTTAGACGAGGCTGGAGATTTTTTTTTGTTTATTGAATGGATGAAAATTATTGTGCTATTAGCAAACAGAAGGAATTGAGGCTGTTTATGCTAATTTTTTATAGTTTTTTTTTGTTGACGAGATTGAATTTTTTTGGTTTGTTTGGCATTTATTTATTTTTGCTCATTTTTTAGTTTTTTTTTTTTACGAGATTGAATTTTTGTATTGCTCATTGATTATGTGAAGATTTATTGTGATATTAGCGGTCAGAGGGAAATGAGGGTGAGAGGAAGAAATTTAAAAAAAAATCCCAATATTCTTTTTTTTGCCTTGGCACATTCCCTTGTAAATTTTGACTGTCATTAATATTTTTCAACGATAATGTGATTTGTTTGTGTACATTTTTTAAACAGTCTATTTTAGACGAGGCTGGAGATTTTTTTGTTGATTGAATGGATGACTATTATTCTGCAATTAGCAAACAGAATTGAGGCTGTGAGTAAAAAATTCTCTCTCTAGTTTTTTTTTTTCATCTTTGACAATTCTGAATTGCCAGTAAAGATTTCCAGCATTTATTTATTTATGCTCATTTTTTATAGCTTTTTTTTTTTGTTGACGAGATTGATTTTTTTTGGTTTGTTTATTGATCGTGTGAAGAATTATTGTAAAAATAGCGATCGAAAGGAAATGAGAGTGTCGTAAAATTAGAAATTTATTACCGCTATTGCCGAGGCCCCCTCAGTAGATTCTCCCCCCCTTCTCCTCCTCCACCCTCAGGATGGTGTAGATTGCCAAGATGCAATTTCTCTGTACAACTCTCACTTTGACCAATTTCATACGCTGACAATTGTTCTCTGACACGCTCCAATTCAGCTGCGAGATATTCCCGGTAAAATGCATCATGGTCCTCCCCCCCCCTCCTCTCCCCCAACAAAGAGATAAAATTATTGATCTGGCGCCGTTTAATTGATAATTTGTATATGCAATGATGATCGTTGGTTTTAATTAAAAAATAAATTTTTAACGCCACAAAATTTATAAGCAGGATTTTCATTTTTAATGTAAAGTTTTGTCATTAAAATATGTGAAAATTATTTGGTAAATTTATTGACGAAAAATTAAATGGATTTTCTTTAGCAATAAATTGAAAACATTTTTTTTTAAATTTGTTAAGATGTGGCATTTAATTGTTGCTCGGTGTACGCAATTGCAAAAAAAAAAAAAAATAAGAAAATGCAAGAATTCGACTACGTTGTATAAATTTCTTGTTAAAATATTGACGAGCCAGTCAATTTATCGAGTAAAAAAGTAAATGACTTTCCCTCAGTAATAAATAAAATCTTTATCTTTTTTTTAATTGTGTATTTTTGCATTTTACAATTTCACCTAACGGTACTTTCCTCCACTAGCAAATAAAGATATCGACGACCTCATGATAAATGTTAACTATATATATATATATATACTGTAACGTTGTAATTACGAGCTGGAACGAATCCCGTTGTCACGATGCACGAAATGCTTGCGACTATAATAACCGACTGATTCGCTATACGAGAGTAACTCTCGCATTCCTTGCAAGACACACACACACACACACTCTGGTTGCAAATGTTTTGCAGTCTCGCGTGACTAAATACGAGAATTCGTGAGAATTTTCTCTAAACTTTGTTTTTCGAATTGTCGATTTTTTTTATTTTTTTTTTGCTTTTGCTAATCGTGATTTAATTTTTTTTATTTCTTTTTTTTTTTACTTCTTTACGATCCCTCAAATGCTTTAAATCGACTCTAAGCGAGGACAAATACAATAACGATAAATTATTCGCTCCAGTTTGTTAATCCTGGGAGACTCTTGCGAGAGAGTTATCGTTCGATCGATAAGATTGTCCGTTTCTTCAAGTCTCAGTAATCAGCCCACTTGCTCTCTACGTCCGTAAACTCAATTACACGAGTTGACAGTATTTATGGCAGCGGTAAACGCATATACGGAAAATACTGCAAACGTCTTAAAAAAGTAAATGGTAAAATTTTAAAAAATAATAATTCCCATTGATTCCATTAATTTTTTATACCGATTAAAATCGACTAAATTGAATCTAAATTATTTTTATATATTTTAATTTTTATTTTAAAAGACTGTAACTTTTATTTTAAAAGAAAGTGCACTTTAATATTACGAGAAAAAAAAATCAACAATTGCACTAATTTCAATAGTCGATAACATAGAATTTTTTCTCATATTTTACTGACCGACGTTGATAAGTTAACTAACAAAACAAAACTTTTTCATCTCAATTACTCTCAGGCGATACAGCCAAGATTTTTCTTACCGATTCTCAAACGGTAAGGAAGATTTCTTCCATATCGTCAACCGAAAGATCTCTGCAAGCAATAAATTAATTATGCAAATATTATTAATGAAAATAAATTTTTTATTATTTTCATATCTTTGTGATTTTTAAAAGGTTTTTTTTTTTCTTTTTTTTTAACAAAATTTAATCCAAGATTCGAATCTTTTGAGAGGATAGAATTTTTTTCGTGAATAAAAATATTCCCAAGGTACTGTTTGTCGGGGTCTCGTATTGTTGGGATTTTCATGCAAAAGGAAATGAAATAAGATAATAAAGAAGTTGAGTGAACACGTGCAAGAAGCGAGCAACTCTATATGGGGAATAAACGATATGGCATATCGTCACAGCCTTCCTTGTACGTATGGGGGCATGAAGAGAAGGAGGGGGGGGGGGGGGGGGGGGACTTATTTTGATATTTATATACGACGATTCATCGGACTTCCTCACAGCCACAATACCGTTCATCTCACTTTTGCGATCTCTCGCCATTTTTTCCTCTCATTTGTATGCCTTTTGTATATATGCGTAAATATTCTCGCGATTTGCTAACCTTTTCCGGTTCGACCGAGTATTAACAATTTTTCACCTCGCCAATCTCAAATTCATGGCACGAGTTCTCTCGAATTTCCCATTCCATTTTTTTTCACTGATTGTATCGATGTAATTGGATATTGAAATTCTCTATAATCATCATTTATCGACTTAGAGCTATTATTTTTGGGTGAAATTAATTTAGATTAAAAAAGAAAAAAAAAATCCATTTTTCACAACTTTATCAAGGTGACAATTTTTTTAAAGCATTTTTTCAAGTACTTTCTGATGAAATTATCTTCTTCGATTTATCGATTTTTTGTCATTTTTTTGACTCCCTGAATCATTGCTGTACTTGGGTATTAAAATGACTTGTCATACAATCATCATTTATTGAAATGGAAGTTTTGAGTCAAAAGATTTTTGATGTAGAAAAAAAAAAAATTATCCACTTTTTAAAGCTATCTAGATTATGAATGACAATCGCTTCAAGCCAGATTATTTTTTGATGAGCTTTGATTTTTAAAATTCTACAATTTCCAAAATAATTTAGAAATAATTATCGAAGAAATAAATATATCTTTTTACACCATTTTGAATAATCCTCCAATCATAATTCAGGGAAGATTTAATGGATGAAAATAAAAAAAAAAGTGAGAAAAAAAATTTCAAGAGAAATGCGCTTCTGAATAGTTTGCACAACGACGATTGAGAGTCGTCAGCCTTCGTGGGTGTATTATTATTGAAGCGAGTTTGTAAAATCTACCTACATGAAGGAGAGTCCGAGGCACACATGATCCTCGACAAGAATTATACATGTAATATATATATATAGATATATTAATATGTACATAATGTTATATACTCGAAGTTATAGCAAGTCCCGAGCAGGAGGCTTATTCGAATGACTCGAGAGAGTCTCGCGCCCTCTCTCGAGAGAGCTCCGGCACGTGCACCGCCCCGAATAATTGCGCAAGTTTCAAGATCTTTTTTATCTATGCTAATGAGATTACGAGCTCGGCGTGAGCCTGATTCTTGGGTGAATACCGATTTTGTTTCCTGCCACGAAGGACGTCCACTCCTACGGATCTGAAAAATTGCCTTCTTCTCTATATACATATATTTGTTACACATAATATACAACGCAAGACTCTCCAATTGCCACGTACAAATTTATAATCCTCCATCTTGTTTCTTTTTATAATTTATCAACCAACGAATTTTTCATTATCGTCAAGAATTCATGAAGAAGAAAAAAATAATAATTCAACAATCATAATAATTTTTGTAACATCATTTTTTTCAATTTAAAAATATTCCTTTAATGCTGAGAGAAATGCTAATTAGAGGATCTCGCGATAGGGCATTTTAAATATGGGAAATTCCCGAGAGAAATTTATATGAAAATATACAAATGTCTTATTTAATATTTAAATGGCAGTCGCAATTAGTTGATATTTACATATTTCGGTTGGATCGAGCCAATTATTATAAATTATTATTTTTTTACTGAAAGAATTTTTTCTTTTTTTTTTCTTCTCTGTCTTGTATTTTTTTTTTTTTTTTTTAACTTCTTGTTTCTGCACTGTTGATTCTTTGAAGATGATGTTTTAGATTTTTGAAGAATTTTCAATCACCCCCCAGTGTTTATCCTCGAGTGCAAAGCGGCATTTGAAGACAAGAGATGTGCAAACCCTTGTCGGTGCGTCGATTATTCTCTCTTCCCTCCCTCCCCCCCTCTCTCTCCCTCCCCTCCTCCTCTCTTTCCCTCTCGACATTTGCGCCCACTGAAAGTGGAGTGCATATACACAGAAACTCGAGAAATCCAAGCACACACTCGGGTTTCTGTGTGTGACGTCAGCCAATCCAGCTACTTCTATAAATATAGAATTTCCTGGAGTTAAAAAACGAAGGAAAACGAGAGGCTGGCAGATAGGATCATGAAAAAAAAAATGAATACAAGTTGGACCCCCACGCTCATTGGCATCGTCGAATGTAATGCAAAGTTTGTGAGCCACGCAGACGCATTTTGTAAAAAAAAAAATATTATTTCGAAGAAAAAAAATTAAAAAATTCGTCCAACGAGTTTTCTATAAATTTTATAAATTTTTGCTTCATATATGGGCGATAAAAAAAAAATTAATCCTCATGCAAGTCACTTTATAGATCATGAACAATTTTTTTTAACATTTAAGACATTTTTTCGATTTATCTCTGCGTGGATTTTTCAATCACGAAGGCTGGGTCACTGACACCAAAGTATACGAAACATCAACATTTGCGTAATCCCATCTTTCATCACGTTTCGTTTCTCGACTTGGCAAACACCCACATTTTTCGTTTGCACGTTTAACTCAAGAGTTAAACGTGCTAATCCTCCAATGTATCGCCAATAAATTAGCAATTCTCCTCTGACTTTACCCTCTCGAGCTTGTAAAATAAAATAAATAAAAAATGTATATATATATGTATGCAGTCACCATGTAACTTTAAGTAACGCAGTTTTAAGCGTTATTACATAAATAAATAAAGGGGCGCGAACAAAGGACGTTTTGTATTATATTCAAATCTCACAAAGTCAATTTCGCCACAGTCATGAATCATTCACGCCTAAGCCCTTTCTTCGATGTCGCGCAATGAACAGCCAATACCTCTAATTGCCTCAATACAAACCGAGAATATAAAATCATGAGTCTGATATTTATGTACGTTTAAGCTTCTTTCAGCTTTATTCCAAGGCCATTCATTTTTTTTTTTAAGGGGTACTAATATTATGTTAAATAATGTCTAGCTGTTTTTTTATTAGCAGTCTGTGGGATGAGAGTTGAGATATGTACTGCTAAACGTAAAATGTCTCGTTTCTATTTGTTTATACGTACCTTTTTCATTTCATAAATATTATTATTATTATTATCGTATTTAAGATTTATTCCAAAGATTTATATCGACCAATTGATAATTAATTTGATAATTTTCATCTCTCTTTCCTCGTCATTCATTGAATCAATTCTCGAGTTTCGATTGATTCACAACTCACGAGTGGTATAAAACGAGCATTGCAAAAATGTTTATCAGGATATTTTGGGGCCGATTGAAAATTCGGCGTCAAGCAATTTATTCCAAGACTATTGATTTTTTTTTTAAGGGGTACTAATATTATGTTAAATAATGTCTAGCTGTTTCTTTAACAGTCTGTGGGATGAGAGTTGAGATATGTACTGCTAAACGTAAAATGTCTCGTTTCTATTTGTTTATACGTACCTTTTTCATTTCATAAATATTATTATTATTATTATTATCGTATTTAAGATTTATTCCAAAGATTTATATCGACCAATTGATAATTAATTTGATAATTTTCATCTCTCTTTCCTCGTCATTCATTGAATCAATTCTCGTGTTTCGATTGATTCATTTCATTTCATAAATATTATTATTATTATTATTATCGTATTTAAGATTTATTCCAAAGATTTAGATCGACTAATTGATAATTGATTTGATAATTTCCATCTCTATCTCTCTGTCTCTTTCCTCGTCATTCATTGAATCAATTCTCGAGTTTCGATTGATTCATTTCATTTCATAAATATTATTATTATTATTATTATTATCATCGTATTTGAAATTTATTCCAAAGATTTAGATCGACTAATTGATAATTGATTTGATAATTTCCATCTCTCTCTCTGTCTCTTTCCTCGTCATTCATTGAATCAATTCTCGAGTTTCGATTGATTCACAACTCACGAGTGGTATAAAACGAGCATTGCAAAAATGTTTATCAGGATATCTCGGAGCCGATTGAAAATTCGTAATGTATAAATGAAATAGCAAAATCGGCGTCAAGCACTGTCCGCGTTTGACCATACTCGAGTCTAGATCTCGACCCACGTGCAGCCCAGATCGAGAACCGAGCATCGATCACTTGCTGGCTTGTCTCCTCGTATAGTTTGTGCAGCAGCAGCAGCAGCAACAGACTCGAGTGCCTCGCTCTTGGTACACACAATTATGGATCTATTTATGTATTCTCGTTCCCATAGTGAAACTTTAATGCTCACACACATACACAGAGACATGTCTCGCAATTCTAGAAAGACCACGTGGCAATAGTTTCTACTTCCGGCTTTGACAATATAACGCGAATAATATATTGCATTATTGTTATGTACGAATATGGGAGACGTGCACGTGAGGCAAATAGTTCTCGCTCGAATTGTTACAATTTTTATCTTTACCTTTTTTTCTTTTGCAGAATAATAAATATTTAAATACGACGAAAAAAAAAAAGAAAATATGAAAATTCTTATTCAGTCAATTAAAAAAAAAATCGTAAGTTTCGTGAAGTTCTAGCTAATGTTTTTTTTTGGTTTTCGTTTAATCCGCTATTTTGGCTACAGCCAAAGTGACGATTTATCAAGTGACGATTTATCTAAATTGAGTTATATCTTTATAAATATTTTATAAATTTCGTTTTATAAATATCGATAGTACAAAGTGTCTTTTTTATATATACCAGCTGCGCGTGTTCTACTCGACTGTTTACGTTTTGTTATTCGGGAGAGAGGCGCTTTTCGTGGCAAGTTTCGTATTTCCAAAGCTGCCG
The DNA here is from genome assembly GCA_963669185.1 of Dyspetes luteomarginatus. Lineage (NCBI taxonomy): Eukaryota > Metazoa > Arthropoda > Insecta > Hymenoptera > Ichneumonidae > Dyspetes > Dyspetes luteomarginatus. Next base: position 30,888,072 of record OY769903.1, read on the forward strand.
GAACGCGCATAAAACGCCGAGAATAGAAGCGGCTTTATGTGTATCAAAGGGAGTCTAAGAGCTCGGCCTAAAATCGTCATATATTCGTTGACTTCCTGGATTCAAAATAAGAGACACCGAAAGCCAATATGAATATTTCTTTTAGTCGCACAAATCTCGTGTGTTCCGCTCAAATTTAGTAAAAATACGTTTGACTTTTTTTTTTGTCCAATTCTCGACTCGAATATTTAAATTTGTGACTACCAATTAGTAATGCTAATCAGTACAAAAGTAATATTTTCGAGAGTCAAGAAAAAACGTTTTTTATTCCTGTGTTTTCTTTCTTTTTGCTGAATTTTAAATCACTCGATGGTGCAAAGTACAAGTAAATTCAAAGTTTTTTTTTTTAAATGATAAAAATAATATAATAGAGTGAAAAATAAAATATATGGAAACTGTTAAAATTATGAATAGTTAAATTGCTCGTAAATGATCTTTGGATCTTCGGTTATAATTGTTTGCGTGCAATTAAATTTTATAATATTGCACGGTTGAACGAAGTTCACAAAAGTCAAACCCCTCCCATTTTCCATGGAAAAGGTCATTCATCGGCGTGACGCCTATCTCTAAAGGTGATAAAACATCAGTGACTTGTCTCTCTCTCTCTCTCTCTCCCACTTTCGTTGTTCATACGACTTTTACTATATGCTCTATTATGTATGGACCATATTACACACGTCCAAGACATACCAGAGGGCATAATAGATATATTGGATATTATATAGATACGAATCTACCTTTTCAAGCAAACGTCCGAGTCATAATAGCAATTATGTATAATTAAAAAAAAAAAAAAAAAAAAGGTACAAAATAAAAATTTCTGTTATATCAATCATAATAATTTATCGTGAAAAACACGCCTTCCCCGGATCTCTATTTCACACAATATTTTATAAACGATCCAATCATGCCTTTCGGCTGAAAATTCGTTAACAATAATATTGTTATATTATCAACAATTAATTCGTAAAATACAATTAGATTTTTTTTCTAATAATGATTATGAACAAAAAAATAATAATTCCAAATTATATGGAATGTTTAATTTTTTTGAAATATTTCAAACGATTTAAATATCTTGAATGTTAATTGTTATTTTTTTTTTGTTATAAATTATTTTGATTTTGATTTTTTTTTCGAATTGCGACCATTTGTTAGTTAGATGAAAACTATGAATAATGGACAAACGTGCAGCGATACTTTTTATCCAATCACGTCCCAACGTTTTTGAAGGTGACAAGAGACAGACACGTTGGTGCTGCAAAAGAAAGGCCTCTCGACCCAACTCTTTGACCAAAAAACTTTACATGTATATTCGTTCTTATCTCTTTCGTTCTCATTCTGATTCTTTGTTGGGCCCATTTTGAGAAAATATTGGGCCTCTTTTGACCCTACACATTTGTGGAGACGACGTGAGTCATGTTAATGAGGGTATAATAATAATAATAATAATAATGATAATAATAATAATAATAATAATAATAATAATAATAATAATAATATAAAAACGATTACTTGTTGCACCAAATGCAAATAAATCGAGTGCACCGTCGACAACGTCAATGATAACGACGACGACGACGTCGACGTCGAAGAGAACGACGACGTCGAAGAGAACGAGAACGCCGATGACGACGACGTCGACGAGAACGACGACGACGACGTCAAAGAGAACGACGACGACGACGACGTCGAAGAGAACGACGACGAGAACGACGTCGGTTCTTACTCGCTTCCGAACAAGTAGGAGGAACACACATCGCTCGTGGGCACACGCCTCGGCTCTCCATACGCTCCTTTTCATCGCGAACAGCTCGCGAGTCCCTCGCACGATTCAGTCGAGTCTCGCGCGTAAACGACGACCAAACGCGATCCCGTCGCGCTTATAGATTTTCTCGTTTGTTTTTATTTAATTTTATTTAATTTTTTGAAAATAAATTTATATCCAATTTTTTTTTGCCACGAACCCAACGCGAAATGAGCCCAAAATTAACGAGAATTAAACTGGAGACGTTGTCACGTCCGAATACCCGTAGAAAAATCGCAAAAGTGCTACGAAAAAAATCGTAAAAAATATTCAAACTGCAGTTAAAAAATAATTTTGGTTTTTATTATTTTTTTTTTAACGAATTTTGTCGTTAAAAAAAATAATTGACTCGGGATTATAGGAGGAAATTTGCCCGCGAGTGAATTTTTGTCAATAATTTCACGAGATCGATATAATCGATCGATCAGGAATCCGGTTTAGCAGTGCGGGTATGAAATGTTGTGGTAGAAAATTAATTTTTCAATGATACGTCGAACGAGTAGTTGAAAAAAAAAAAAAAGCTTGTGAAATTGTTTTTTTTTTGCTTTTTTTTTACTATTGTAAAATTGCAATTTTTTTTTTAACGCGACTCGGTGAATTTAAACGTTTCGTGGTAAATTTCAATTTGTGCTTGTCCGTTTATGTCGATCGTCGATAATTAAAGCAACAGCTTGGAATATTCTACGAATTAAATGCAAAATTCCATTCTCGATCAATTTTTTGTGTACTAAATTTACATAAATATAAATTTTACTGCTTAAACACTCCGTATAATTAACTAAACATGAAGTGAAATCGTGACTCGTAACTGGAACGCCGATTTAATGATAGCATTAAAATGCTGAGACATTGACAACCAGCTGTCAAGTGCAAAATTGTGAATTTTCTTCCCTGTCATTGGAAAAAAAAAAAAAAAAAACAAACGCAAACAAGAAAAAAATTTCTTGCACTCAATTAACGAAGAAACTTTTTGCTCGAGTTAGAAAAATAAATTAGCGAGGAAAAAATGATTGCTGAATGGCAATGATTAAATTTATACAAATAGAGGAAAAATAATAATAACGGAAAGTAAATAATTGAAAAATACACAAAATAAAATAAATTAGAAAAACATATAAAAATAGGAAAATAACGGAAGAGAATAATCGTAGGAATTATTTTCAATATAAATTGAATAAAAATAAAAAAAAACAAAGGTTATCAATTAAGAAAAAAAATGCCAGCAAACAAGAGCACAGAGGAGGCGATAAATCATCATCGAGCATGTCGTGGAAAAGCTCACGCGAGCGGAATAGCAAAGCAAAATGGATGCAAAATTTTGCCAAATCCACGTTCATCCTTGTCCTCGACAGGATCCTCGACAAACTCAAAACAGCCAAAGATTTTACGAAAAGACGTCTCAGCAACTGGATCATCTCGTGGTAACGATGATCCGAATATTCGTCGTAAATTGAGCAGAAATTCAACAAGCTCGTGGGAATACAGCGATAGTGACAGTATAAATTCTTCCGAGACCGGAAATGCGAATGATTCGTTGGGAGAATCGGCTAATTCGATGATAAGACGAATCGATTTTGTCCTCGACGACATGGATCGTGATAAAGAAATTTTTGAGGCTGATCGATCGCTTGAAAATTCAGATGAGACGAGAAAACGGGATGGAAGAAATTTACGATCGAGCCGATCGTTGAGATCATCGGTAACGCCACACGAGATCGTCAGAGATACGAGCAAAAGATTTTTAAAGAGAGCGAGCTGGGCCGAAAGTTTGAGAGGAGGGCCAAGAATAACCGATGATCGTTATAGAAAAATGGAACAGGGCTGGGACGACAGTAATGTTATTAAAAATCCTAAGGAAAGAAAATGGCAAAGAATTACAGCGGAAATAAGACGAAGAGGTGGAGGAACCCTCGAGGAGGATGAAAATGATTCGTCGAGAATTAACCTCGATAAAGAGCCGAGAAAAAATAATTTTGAAAATGAGAGAAAAGGATCTGGCAGGATAATCAAAAGGACACGTTATGGGCAACAATCGAGAAGACCGGTATACGAGGTTGTCGAGTGGGAGGAACTTTTGGAAATGGCGATGAGTCGAAAATTCACGAGATTCGGAAAGAAACGCGAGGATGGAAAAGAGGGCGAGGAATATCTCAAGAATTTGGATATTCTCCTCGAGAACAGAGCGCCGCAAAATTTTCAGGTACAATCTCGACAAAGTTAAACGATCAAGGATCTTGAAAAAAAAAATAAAAAAAATATTCACAAAGAATTTTCATACTTTGGGAAATTATTCTTTCAAGAAATTTTTTAATAAATTATTATTCTTTATATAATTAAAAATTTCATTGAAAACATTTCAGTACTCGATTTCGAGAATTATCAAATATTTAAAAATCACTATGTCAAATGACGAAAAAAAATTATGAAAGAAATTTTTAATAAATACTGCAGGGACTCCCATAAATTTTTTCAATTTATAAAACTGTCGACATCACTTTCGTTCAGATGCATCAATAAATAACGAAATGAAAGAGCACAACGACATGAGTTTCACGCACAGCGATCGTTTACGTATTTCGTAAATGTACTCTTAGCCAGCACAACGGGCCCAAAATTGAAATAATAAAAAATTGAGATAAAAAAAAAAAAAAAATGGAGAATAAAAAACGTGGGACACGCGACGTAACAAAGGTGGGCGTTAAAAATCCCCCCCCCCCCACCCCTCGCCGCCAGCTAAATGTGCTTCGCTATGAAAATTAGGCTCTCTCTCTCTCTATTCTCTCTCCTATGAGCCTCCGTGTGTATTTGTATTTATCGTAACTGATTTTGCAATTTGAAATTTTTTTCATTTCATAAAAGTGTCGACATGTGACTTTCGTTCAGATGCATGAATAAATAACGAAAAGAAAGAGCATGAAGAAGTCAGTTTCACGCACAATGATCGTTCATATTTCGTAAGCGTACTCTTAGACAGCACAACGGGCCCAAAATTGAAATAATAAAAAATTGAAATCATAAAAAATTAAAATCATAAAAAATTAAAATGATAAATAATTGAAATGATAAAAAATTGAAATGATAAAAAATTGAAATGATAAAAAATTGAAATGATAAAAAATTGAAATGATAAATAATTGAAATGATCAAAAATTGAAATAATAAAAAATTGAAATGATAAAAAATTGAAATGATAAAAAATTGAAATGATAAAAAATTGAAATGATAAAAAATTGAAATGATAAAAAATTGAAATGATAAAAAATTGAAATGATAAAAAATTGAAATGATAAAAAATTGAAATGATAAAAAATTGAAATGATAAAAAATTGAAATGATAAAAAATTGAAATAATAAAAAATTGAAAAAAAAAAAAAAACGTGGGACACGCGAGGTAACAAAGGTGGGCGTTAATAATCCCCACCACAGCCACCTAAATGTGCTTCGCTATGAAAATTAGGCTCTCTCTCTCTATTCTCTCTCCTTGGAGCCTCCGTGTGTTTGTTTTTTTATCGTAAGAGTCGCACGCGAGTGTTTTGCAGTAGCGTTGGCGACGACAGAAAAGACTCGAGAGACTCTTTCGTGTGGGATAATATCCCATTTAACCCCCTAATTTTTCTAACGCCAGAATACTCTTTCACCATTGTCTTTTCTCCGATATAATCCTCTTCCTGCTTCCATAAGAGCTCCTATAAAATAACAATGCAACAGGGCAAGCATAAATCGAGCCAATCTCTGCAGAGATTGACAAAGCGACAAAACGCAACTGGCTATAATTGGCCATTAAAAGTATCTGAGAATTAAAATCTGCATCGGTAATGAGCGAAACTCGATGAAATTGTTGCTTCGAAGGATAATTATAAATTGAAAAGATCAAAGTTGGAAAATTTTTATTCGCTTGATAAAAATATATTTAAATGTCAATTTATATTGTTTTTTTTTTTTAACTTAATAAAATTATGTTTGTAATCATTTTTTTTTTCTCAAATGATTTAATTTTTTTGCGCGGTCCATGTGGAGGCAAAAAAACATATAAATGTTTCTCAACTTCTCGTCCACAATGTGAATAATTTTTAAATTTAACAACAACAGGGGATGATATTATTATTAAGATTTCCTATTTATTTGTAATTCAATATTTTTCTCAGTGTCTTAAATCGCAGGATTATTATATCGTTTGGATTCCAAGTGATACATCAGGGTCGAGCAATGAATATTTTTATCGAGTTTATTATTATTATTATTATTTTCAACTCATGCATCGGTATGTAAATAAATGATGAAAAGTGAAAGGAATTATTGATCGATTGTTGTATCATCAAGTTGGCATATCGATCGATGATATGAATTATCGATTATACGCGAAACGTCGATGATCAAACGTGCATCGATCACTTTTTGATTGTCAGATTGGGGGAAAAAAAAAAAAAAAAAATCTCCGTCAATCTCGTCGATTTCTCGAGCATCGAAGCCTCGAGCCTTGTGTCACGGATGCGGTCAAATTTTTACGTGATCGGAAATATCGATCGTTCCATCAATCATTCCACCAATCACGACGATGAAGTAATTACTAAAGAATTAATTATTCTGAGCATCGGGGGAATTGACGGTTTCATTAATTCCTAAAAGAATCCGAGAAATTCCACGAGAGTCTTGCACGATAAGATTTAATTATACAGTTGTCTAAAGTAAAATTTTAATTCGTATTTTCCCGCCGGCGTTACACCACGAGAATCTTTGCGTCTTCTCGTTCGCACGGAAATAAATTGCAGCTTATAAAATTCTTAAATAATTCCAACTCCATTTTCATGGGCATCGAATTTTCTTCTATAAATGTCCTTGTCACATTTAATCGAGATCTCACTTTTTTTTTTTCCTCAACGAATGACTAGATGGACTTTTTTTTTAATTTAATTTTTTTTCAACACTTTGAACAAAGGATCGTTTGATTCCTTTTATATTCGTCCTACGTCTGGAGCGTCGGTTGAAACGGTTGATATGTGTGTCACAGATAAAATTGTGGTCTTGAATAATTCATGGATGTTCTACAAAGACAACGTGGCGGGAGGGAGGGGGTGGAGGGGGGGGGGGGGAATATAACAATTATCTCGATTGTGAAATGGAGAAAAAAAAATAAAATAACGCAATTGTATCTTGGAAAATAAATACTCTCGTTCATTGTCCGTCGTATCAATAATCTCGAGAGATTTATCACAGTTGGCAATTTTTCATGCAAAACGTGTGAAAATTTTTTGCAAATAAATATTTAAAAAAAAAAAACTATTTTCTAAATATCAATATTATTAATAATAATATCTATTATTATTGATAAAAAATATTTTTAATCAAATCGAATTAATCAGTGTTGCCATTTTTCGATCGATTAGTTATTATTTAATTGCTGATCGAAAATTCATATTTCTAGCATTTTCTGTTCATTTATCGCGATTTTTCACGCCGACGTGAGTGCATCATCGACGTGCCTGCATTTATGGCAGTGTACGATGAATTGCAATGATAAAGTTCCGAGATTTCTCATCGACTTGTTCAAAGGAAAAAAAAAAAAAAAAAAACACTGAGGAGAAAAAGAGAGAGAGGGAGCGAGTTATGAAATTTTTAAATGACACCAATGCATCTCGGGAGCTTCACCACTCTCACACGATTTATCTTAGCAATCGTACAGTCTCTTCTCTCGTTGCTTCATCGCATTTGTTTTTTTTCCTAATTCTCTTTGTGTCATTATCGTCGAAATAATCATTAAAATCAGATATAATCAATGCAAAAACAAATCTACCATTTTTCATAATTGCAATGATTATAGTTTTTTTCTTTTTTTCAATATCAATCATCATTAAATTGCTTACGAAACAATTTAATCGTAAAATTATTTTACTGAAATATATATATTTTTTTAAATCGTTTAAATCCTTTCGAAGATCATTAACAAAGGAACTTTGTGTGGGACGTTTTTTGAGTCTTCAATGGAATGCTGATTCGCATTTATTCCATGGCTTCGTACGACTTTTTTTTTTTTTTCTCTTCGCACGCTTATATTTCTCTTTTCGTCGTTTCAATCTCATTTTTTTTTTGTTTTCCTTTGCACGCTCGTTTGACGCGCGTTGATCGTTGATTGACCGCCCACGTGACAGCCGTACCGAACTCTTGTCTTTCCCGGAGCGGTGGGAAAGGGGGAGGGGGGAGGATTAGTGTCGAAACTTTGAGGATCAAAGAAACCGCGTGGGTTAATTTTTTTTTTTTTTTTTTAATTTTGCGGACGTGCAAAAGACTCTAAAAGGAAACAGGATCATCTGTTATAAAAAAAATGTATGAAAAAAAAATTAATGAAAAATTGCCAAAGATCAACTGATCGTAAATTATTTCGGTTTTTTAAATTGATTATTTTTCTAATAAAAAATCAATATGGTATTTTTTTTGTATTTTTAACTCTTGATAGTTACTCGGTATTTATCTTCATGTCTCATTCGGTAGAGCTCGTGATATCTCGTGAAAGAGAAACTACGATATGTCTCGAGGTAGTACATGGACATAGATATTATTACGAGGGCAAAAAGTAGGTAGGAAGAGGAGAGAAGTCTCGGGTCACCCGAATGTGCCAATACTGCCAAATACGGTCGCCCCGCAGCAAGGCCTTTAAAACAGAGAAAGAGAAATATTTTTTTAAATTGATTATTTTTGTAATAAAAAATCAATATTGTCTATTTTGTTAATATTTTTTTTATTATTGTATATTTAACTCCTGATAGTTATTCGGTATTTATCTTCATGTCTCGAGGTAGTACATGGACATAGATATTATTACGAGAGCAAAAAGTACGAAGGAAGAGGAGAGAAGTCTCGGGTCACGTGAATGTGCCAATACTGCCAAATACGGTCGCCCCGCAGCAAGGCCTTTCAAACAGAGAAAGAGAAATACTTTATTAAATTGATTATTTTTCTAATAAAAAATCAATATTGTCAATTTTTTAAATATTTTTTGTATTGTATATTTAACTTCTGATAGTTATTCGGTATTTATCTTCAAGTCTCAAGGTAGTACATGGACATAGATATTATTACGAGGGCAAAAAGTACGGAGGAAGAGGAGAGAAGTCTTGGGTCACGTGAATGTGCCAATACTGCCAAATACGGTCGCCCCGCAGTAAGGCCTTCAAAACAGAGAAAGAGAAATACTTTTTCTTCACTTATTCACTCCTACACACACACACACACACACACATGCAGGACAGCACATACACGAATTACTTTAATACTCGTCGTCGTCGTCGTCACTCGCACTCTGAGAATTTTTTATTCTTCGTCCCTGCGCGTGTTACGTCACTCACCCTCGCACGATAATAAAACGCACACGATGAGTGTGGCTCGAGGCGATTCTCGATTTTTTTAGAGAACGTTTTTTACCTTAAAAATTATAAATTAAAAATCTTTGGCTCGATTCGATACGAACAATTAATCAACGAAATTTTATGAAAAAAAATCCTTTTACGATGAGTTAAGAAATAATTATATGAATATAAAAATGTAAAAATTTGTACTATTTGATTTAAGAATAGTTTCCAATAATTATTATTATTATTTTTAATTCATTCAAATTATGCCAATTTCTCACTTTCGGGTCGATAAAAATAAATTTTCAAAAATGTTTTTCTTCATGAATTCAATTTCGTGACTTTCACGATCGATTTATATCGCAAATTTAACGATCTTCGGAGAACCTCGATTGATCGATTTTTTTTTTAAATAATAAATGCGAGGAAAAAAAAACACTCAAACACTCGATACTCGATGTCTCTGAGAGAGTTTCTCACGGGTCTTTGGTCGCAGCTCTATAAACTTTACGAAAGGCGCTCTCCTCGTGTCTTGGTCTTTGATCTTATGGCGCTATATCGAACTTTTTTTTTTTTTTTTTTCTTCCTGAAACTTCGAGTCGCCACATATTTCGTATATATATATATATATATGTAGATATATATCTGCCAATTTGCGATATCTCAATCGAATTCAATGAGCTCGTTTTTCCCTGTTTCTTGTTTTTTGTTTGTTTGTTTTTTAATCTTTTCGTATTACGCGTTGAACATCTCGCGAGTGGCAATAAAATGTCAAAGTATACAGAAAGGTATAAACTATCGACAGTTCTAAAACCCAAGACGTGTATAAATGTGTATATATATATATATATATATATATATGTATATATATTTATATATATTTATATACATTTATATATATGTATATATGATTACATAAAATGTGAACTACGTCGAGTATTTATGTTTACCCTTCTTCTGCCAATCTGCATACTAATTAACAACAAGGGTCCCGAGTGATTAATCGCGTTGGTTGAATGAAGCGAGCACGACAACTCGTTCTTGGGCTTTACGAAGATTAACGAGCGTAATTTCGAATTTGAATTTGCTCTTTCGCGATATTTATATGTATATATTATACATGTTGAAAGAGAGCGAGAGAGAGAGAGAGAGAGATGAGAGAACGAGGACGATCGATGTTTTTTCTCAGACAGATTTTTCGGGAGCCGCGATAAATCCGAGTAGAGAGAGAGAGAGAGGGAGAACTTTTGCGCTTGCAATTAAATACGAAATGAAACGTGGCGTCCATTAATCGACCGTATAAGGAGCCGAAAAAAAAGAGGAGAGTCTCACTCTGGCATATACAGTGAATGACAAAAATATACAAGAAGCTTCTGAGGGGAAAACAGAACACACTTCAATTTCATTCCCGGGTGTAAAATTCGTATATTCATATACAGGGTGAGCCATTTTAAATATTGAACAAAATATCCTAATTTTCTCTCGAAACTTTAATATCAACAAAATCGAGCACAAAATTGTTAATATCAATATTTTAATATATTCCTCGAAGCTTGAAAGATTTTCGTAAAAAAAATATTTTTCAGTCAAATTATTTTCACGGCATTTAAATCCATCGGTGAAAAATTTGCCACCCTGTATGTAAGAGAAAAATTGGCAAAATCTCGACGGCCTTGCTCGACCTCGCCAGCCAACTTTCTATCTAGTCGAGACATTTTTTTAATATTTGTTTTGAATTTATTTACGCCCGATAAAAAATGATTCATGATTATTTGACGAGACACCCTTAGAATATATCTAATGAAATTTATATATATATATTTTTTAATCACTTGCAAATTTATGCAATTCAGGAATTTTGTTAATTTATTAATTTCTCATGCGTAAAGTAATAATTTGTTTTTTTTTTTTAATTTCTGGAATGGAATGTTTGAAAAATTTCGTGAAATTGAATTTATTAAAGTACGAAAATTAGTGAGTTAGAGAGATAAAAAGGATAAAAGTGTGAATAAATCAGCAAGGTCTTGGCATGACGCCAAAATGTAATTATCGAGACATTTTTTTAATATTTGTTTTGAATTTATTTACGCCCGATAAAAAATGATTCATGATTATTTGACGAGACACCCTTAGAATATATCTAATGAAATTTATATATATATTTTTTTTAATCACTTGCAAATTTATGCAATTCAGGAATTTTGTTAATTTATTAATTTATGATGCGCAAAGTAATAATTTGATTTTTTTTTTTTTAAATTTCTGGAATGGAATGTTTGCAAAATTTCGTGAAATTGAATTTATTAAAGTACGAAAATTAGTGAGTTAGAGAGATAAAAAGGATAAAAGTGTGAATAAATCAGCAAGGTCTTGGCATGACGACAAAATGTAATTATCAATTAAATCGTTATAAAATGAACCTCAAGGATTATTAAATTAATTAAACTGCCATCTACAATGCGGTCGCATCAATGAATTGATTGAATACTCGTTATGATTAATAGAGCTCTACGTATTTAATACTATTTCGATTTTATAATTGCCGCAATCAATTCTCAAACTTTAATTCTCTACCGTTTTTTTTTTCTATTTCTAACAATTGCGATAAAATAAACAATATTTCATATTGATAAATATTTTTTTCTAATCCTTTTGATTTTTTATCGACATAATTAATTATATGATCAATTGAATAAAAAAATGAATAATCGTTTGGATGTCATTCTCAATTATTGTCATCATTTAATGAATTAATCATTACGTCACAAATTATCGGTTTAAAGATTTAAAAAAAAAAAAAAAAACATTTCTAGCCAATTTGCCCATCGTAGTGATCGCTGCTGGTGGTCTAACGAGAAAAAACATAATTTTGTCTACTCGGAGAATATTGGTAGACGAATGTAGCTTTCCTCAAGGTTTTATAAGACTTTATATAGTGTATAGGAAAGTGTGATTCAGAAGTAGTCGAGTGAAATATAGTATTTGAGAAAATCATTCATATATTGACGTTCATTCATGCAATATATATTTATATATATATATACATATATATATAATACAATTCAACATTATACACAATTATTATCACACTTGGAGGGTTCACGAACTATTAGCCCACCAGTGGCAATTTTCTTTTTTCAACAACTGCTATTATAAATGTGAAACTAGCATTTTTTTTTGTCCCTAAACAAATTAAGTCTCTTGCGTAACTCGTGATTTAAGATTTAACTATCGGTTGTCTCTCACCAAAAGTTTTTATGATAAAACTGAAAAATTAACGTCTTTGATTCACCGCGGCAATTTTTTCGTGCGATAACGATGATTGACGATTTACAAAATTATTGCTCAATTATTTATCCATCGTGAAAATTTACCGTTATGATAAAAAAAAAAAAAAAAAAGTTGATATTGAAAATAAGTTTTACGCAATGAAAAAAAAAAAAGTTGCTGGGATTAAAAGAGATAGTTTTGTCGAAATGAGTAATAAAAATAAACTTCTAATTAATATTCAAACTGTTTGAAAATGATGTTGTCTAAACGAACCGCGTAAGTAATCTGGCACGACACGAGCTCAAAATGGTTGACGATCGCCAAAATAGATTTTCCACATTAACGATAAAAATTCACGTAATTTTATTTTATTTATGTGTTTTTATCTTTTTTTTTCTTTGGACATTTTTTAATTAAAATTGCCGGTGAGCTCGGAGTGCTCCACAGGAGCTCGTGGACGAGGGGCCAGTTTGACAGGATGGCGCGAGCGACCCACGAGAAATAAATAAAGACGTAGACCTAACATATATATATATATATATAAGAGAGATCAGGCGAATCTAAAAATCGAGAGACCCATAATAATTGTCGTTGCTGCCATGGCAATCGGTCCTCTATCTTTACGGCTTTGAGGCAGATTGAGCATCGCCAGGATTATTACTTCGATACCGGACTAAGACAGATCTATGTATGGGGAATTTCAGGCTAAATCGACAAAATCGTGACTCACAATTTTGTATTTTTTATTTATTTTTTTATCTCTTTTTATACTTTGCAGGAAAGGCAAAAAAATACTCAAAACCAATTTTTATATTTAAAAGAAAAAATCATTCGATTTTTTAAATACGATAGTGATCAATCCTTTTAAATAGATTTACCAGACCCTCCCGAAAAATACATTTACCAGACGGTCCCGAAATCAACAGGTTTCTGTTGGTGGTTTGACAAAAAAAAATAATTTGTACAAATTTTTTCCAAATGTCTATTATTTTATTAACCGAAAAATTATTTCTATCTCAAAAAAATAATGAGAATGTGAAATAATTCTCGTCGTTTAATTAAAAAATAATTCTAAACGATTTTTTAAATACGATAATGATCAATCCTTTTTAATGGTTTAATAATTTGACCTGGAACGCCCCATAGACAGTATATATATATACGTGTACCTACAGCTCGTTAAACGCGACCACGCATCAGGCAAACGCACACGACACCTTAGCCGTTTGCTCTCAACGGGACTCTTGTCATTATATCTCGATTCTCGCTTCGATCGCTTGCTCATGTTTTTCCCACTTTGAAAGAAAAAACAAAAAAAAAAGAAAATTATCGTTCAATAAAAAACTGGCTCTTGCTGCTTCGTGATATTTTTAATTTTGTTTTTCCCAATAAATTTTTCTTTCCACAAGGAAGTAAGAATTATTTAATTTCATGAGAAATTTTATATATATATATATATATATATATATGTATATATGTATATATATGTATATATGTGCAATTAGAGTCGATGTGATTATTCATTATTGGACAAAGTGTTATTCAGTTATTTAACGATTAATGAAGAAATACTAGAAAGGACATTCGTTATTCTTGCAATTTATCTCGAGTGCGGGTGAAGTTATGCACACCCTGGAGGTGAATTAAAATTAGCTGGAGAAATAAAACATGCAATTGCAGTTGAGTTCAGAGGCGGTCAAGTGGTTGAGTATATTTTATTTTTACACACACACACACACACACACACACACCATTATATATATATATATATATGTATTACTTGGGAGAGAGATATCTGAGCATTCCAGAAGCTCTTGCGAGTCTCCGAGCACAAGGTCCTCCATTCATCTCGTTGTGGCACAAAACGCCCTGATTAATTATCTCTCTCAGCCCTCGGCGGCGTATAATAATGCGCGTTTATATTACATTCGTTGAACATATGCGAGCTCTAGTCATAGTTTTTCACGTAGCTATTCGTTCAATTAGCATTAACTGCAGCGTGCAAACGTTCTTGGTTAAATGGACAAATGCCCGCGGGATTACTTGGCTATCTCTCGATGCCAACGAGTCTACCCTCTATTTTTCTCAGTAAATCGACAATGTTGCTCGGAAAATAGAAAATATTATCGCGAATCTTAATGACCTTATCATTTGTGTAAAAGCGAAAAACTTTTATATTTTGACGATAAAAAAATTGAGCTTTTAAAAAAAAAATACATTTTTCGGAGTTTTTGAATAATTAAAAAATTGAGGTTAAGCGAAAACGTTGGTAAAAACTTACTTTAAAAGTTCGATCGTTCCGTCTGGTCCTTGACACTGTCTGAAAAAACACAATAAACGTATATTCACATCATGATTGCAAATTATTCATTGCATAAAATTCATTAACCCGGAATCGTATTTTCTACTCGGATAAATTGAAGTGTCTTTTTTTTTTAACGTCTTATAGATGTAAAGGGATATAAACAGGAATCGGTATCGTTGCACAGCCATTTATGATCGTTCATAAAAATCGATATTCCTTCTCTCCTCCCTCATCGCCATAATTTCTACTTTTATGAATTGAAATTTATTTTTCTTCGTCCTAGAAATAAATGAAGTTAAACAGGAATCGGTATCGTTGTACAGCCATTTATGATCTTTTATAAAAATCGATATATCATCTCTCCTCCCGCATCGCCATAATTTCTACTTTTATAAATTGAAATTTATTTTTCTTCGTCCTAGAAATAAAGGAAGTTAAACAGGAATCGGTATCGTTCTACGACCATTTTTGATCTTTCATAAAAATCGATATTCCTTCTCTCCTCCCTCCTGTATAAAATTCATTAACCGGGAATCGTATTTTCTACTCGGATAAATTGAAGTGTCTTTTTTTTAACGTCTTATAGATGTAAAGGGATATAAACAGGAATCGGTATAGTCGTATAGTAATTTTTGATCGTTCATAAAAGTCGATATTCCTTCTCTCCTCCCTCATCGCCATAACTTCTACTTTTACGATTTTTTTTTTTTTTCGTCCTAGAAATAAAGGAAGTTAAACAGGAATCGGTATCGTGTCGCACATACACCTGTTTTCTCGATCGTTCATAAAAGTCGATATTCCTTCTCTCGTAACTTTTCCCCTTGGCGTGAAACTGTATTTTCCCCGAGCACGAGTGTCGTGTCACGGATTCCGCGAGGTGATCGAACGGAATCAAACGGAATTAATGCCCATTGCGCGTATAAACACTCGCACACCCACCTATGCGTGCTTGCTCACTTGCGGGATTCCGTTCAAGTGGCCTCTGTGAGACGAGGCAAAGCTCGACATAAAACACGTGCGTTGTTCATTGCGCCAGTCGAGCGAGTCGAGCTCAACGAAGAGTTGTCTCTAAACGCGTCTACTTGCTCGTTGTACAAAAGCGATGATTGCTCTTTCAAACATTGCAATATCGACTTACATTTTATTTTACATTGTTGAATTTTTATCAAAAATTGCACAAAAAACTCGCAAGCTCGAGCTTCGAGCTGAAAAATCATTGATTTTATTAAAATATACAAATGTGGTATAAATTTGATTAATTTTCATTTGTCGGAAATTTTTTATTATTATTTTTTTTTTATTATTATTTATTATATATTATTATTATTATTTTTTTTTTTACATTGAAGTAAAATTTGTTATTTTATTTTTATGTTTAATTTGTGTTACAGGCGCGAACCGAGGAGCATCTTGCCCAGGAACAAGCGTGGCTCGCCTCTGAGAGAATTTGGCTTTTGCATCGAGGTGGCTTTACACCGGCCACGAGATGTGGACAAGCCGATCCGGACACCGGAAAATTGAGGGTTCGTTTGATACCGACCGGAGAGGAATTGCTCGTCGACGAGGAAGACGTGGAGAAGGTATTTTTATTAAAAATTATTTATTTACAAATAATTTTTATGAATAATTATATTATTTATTATAATTTTAATGAATAATTATATTGTTTATTATAATTTTAATGAATAATTATATTATTTATTATAATTTTAATTAATAATTATATTATTTATTATAATACAAATAAAAAATTTATGAATAAATTATTATATAAAAAAATTGTCAAATTTTAGGCTAATCCACCGCAATTCGACAAAGCCGAGGAGCTTTCCCAATTGCGTTATTTGAACGAGTCATCTGTACTGCATTCTCTCAGGCAACGTTACGCGAGCAATTTAATTCACACATACGTCGGTGAAAATATGGTCGTTATTAATCCAGTCGCGCCATTGGCCATTTATTCTGAGAAGGTGGGTTGAAAAATTATTTTTTTACAAATTATCGAAAATTTCTCATTAATTCAGAGTCAATCAGGAATTTTTAACCATGCATGGATAAATATCCAAATTTATTTATATATCTATATATATATATATATACATATATATATTTTTCAATTTATATTATTCCTACGTATATCCAGTCGACTTTTTACCCATTTCTTTATCCCTGATTCACTTTCCTACACTTTTACTATTTTGCCATTTTCATTTTCTGAAAAAATGTGCAAAAACCCGCGTCGATAGAATCGGCTCCTTTGACAGGATCTGGAGTTTTTACAGAAAATTACCGATTTTTTTAAATGTCTGGTGATTTTCTGTAAAAGCGAAAAAAAAAGAAAAAAAAAATGTGAAAAAGTCGATGATTCCTGTGATTCGACACGCCAGACCGCACTCGCTTAACCCGATACCGATCCAAGTACTGACCGCGACCAATATTGCTCAATTTCGGTGACCGTCCCAGAGCCCCCGATTGACCGCACACCTATCGCTATCCGTTATTTATATATATATATATATGTGTGTGTGTGTGTGTATAGATGTGTAAAAAAAAATATATATATATTTTTTTCAAGGTGGTTCACATGTTCAGAGGGTGCAAGAGCGAGGACATGCCTCCCCACATATACGCAATGGCACAGTCGGCATATCGTGGAATGTTGGCAACACGAAGAGATCATTCGCTCGTTTTTCTCGGTCGAAGTGGCTCAGGAAAAACAACAAATTTCAAGCACGCTTTGCACTACCTCGTTTTCGCTGCTGGCAGCGTTAACAAGGTCTATTACCAATCTGATATATGATAAATTTTATTTTATTATTATTAATTGCCAGCTACGATGAATAAATATATTTAAAAAAAAAACAATAATAATAATAATAATAAAATGTATTGCAGATTTTGACCATAGAGAAGCTCAATGCTCTCTTCACAGTTCTCGAAGCTTTTGGTAATAGCAGAACTCACATGAATTCAAACGCTACTCGTTTCAGTCAGCTGTTCAGTCTTGATTTCGATCAGTCAGGACAAATTGCATCGGCCTCGTTACAAGTGAGAAATTAAATATTTAAATATTTATTTATTTTTAATATTTATTATTTAAATATTTATTTATTTTCAATATTTAATATTTAAATATTTAAATATTTAATATTCACATTAATAAAAAAATATTTAAAAAAAAAACAAACAAAAAAAAGTTGAAATTATTATTATTTTTTCACAGGTTTTACTCTTGGAAAAAACACGAATAGGTCGTAGAGCGAATGGAGATCCAACTTTTCACGCGGTGTACAGGCTGCTCGCGGGTGCCGAGGGTGCATTAAGAAAAGAATTAAATTTGACGAATCTCGTTGCCGAGAATAATCCATTTATAACGCCATTGCAAAAACACGAGGACAAGCAACGTGCAATGGTCGAATTTAATCGTATTGTTGCCGCATTAAAAATTCTTGGTGTATCGGAATCAGATGAAAAGGTCATATGGCTCGTACTCGCGGGTATTTATCATTTAAGTTGTGCCGGTGCTGTCAAAGCTGGCACAAGTTCACAGAGCAGATGGCAATTTGCACGTGTCGAGTGCGCTGAACGAGCTGCCAATTTATTGGGCACGTCAGTCGAGGAACTCAGCAGAATGGTATTCTCGGGCAATGGTGGCGGTGGTGGAACTCCAAGTGGTCCAAGACCAGCATTAAGGACACCAAGTCCAACTGAGGGTGGCAAAGATTTATCTGGATTGGACGCACTCGAGGGATTACTCGTTGGATTGTACTCGGAAATTTTTCATTGCGTTGCTGCCCTAATTAACAAGTTAGTTTTCCCATAGTCTGAGATATTTTAACGAAGTAAAAAAAAAAAAAAGAAATTATATTTAGTGGAGAACTAATATTTTTTTAAAATATATTTAAAAAAATTCATATAAAATATTACATGATAAAGAAATATGAAATTGAATTAGAAAATTTTGTGCAAATGAAAAATATTCAGATAAAAATTTAAAAAAAAAATATTTATTGGTTGAATTATCAAGTTGAAGGTTTTTTTTTTTTTTTTTTTTTCAAGATGAAGAGAATTTTATGAATTTAAGGAGCTTGAAAAATTAATTACATTTTTCATGTCCAGTTTTTTTAATTTAATTTTTTTTTTTTTTTTAAATTTTTTAAATATTTTCCTCTTTTTTTCAGATCAATTTCTTCGCCAATTCACACAGTTTCGTCATTGCTACTTTGCGATGCCCCAGGATTTCAAAATCCAGCCTCGTGTGGTCGCCAAACAGGCGCTAGTTTTGAGGATCTTTGTCACAATTATTTGCAGGAAAGATTGCAATTACTTTTCCATCATTCTACGCTCGTAGCACCGCGTGATCGGTAAGGCTAGAAAATTATTGATAATTTTGAATTGATTCGCGATCGATTTTTTTACGAATTAATAAATTAAGAAAAATAATTAATTTTTCTTATTTTTTAAAAATATTATATATTTATTTCAGATATGTCCAGGAAGGCATAGACGTTGATTGCGATGATGATTACGACGTTGATTCTATCGGCTCTCCTCAAGCTCTCGTTTCTCTACTCGATCGTGGACAACAAAGTGCGACGATGCTGCGAACGAGTCAAAGCGATCTTAGCGGAAGTCGTCAGGCCGAAAGAAAGGGTCTTTTGTGGCTACTTGACGAAGAAACAATTTGTCCTGGTGGGACCGATGAAAGTTTTCTCGAACGACTTTTTTCTCACTATGGCGATCGAGGTGAGATTTTTTTTTTAATTTACTTTAATTTTTTTTATTTAAAAAACCAAAAAAAAAAACTCGCAAACACGAAAAAAAAGTCTATCGGCAATTTTTACTCGATGGAATTAAGTGATAAAAATTTGAAAAAATTTGGCCATCTAATTCAGATGTAATTCATTTTGTCTTAATTTTTTTACAATTTTCCTACTCACCCTGTTGAAGGGACAATTCTTAAAAGATTTCAAGTATTGAGCAAAAAAATGTTTCGTTATCAGTAAAAAATTCAAAAATTAAATAAATAACGATAATAATTATGATAATTATAATAATTTTTATGATGAAAATTATTTGTTATAATAAATGAATTTTTTGCTTCAGATCATCAAGTTTTGTTGAGAAAAGCTCCAGGCAACAATCAATTTGTCCTTCAACACCTCCAAGGCACAAATCCAGTTCTCTATACGGCAACTGGATGGTTGAGGGCAACACGAGAAAATCCAGTTACCCGATGTGCCATTACAATTCTTCAAGAGAGTACTAGGTTAGTTATTTAAAAAATCGATTATTCAAAAAATCAATTATTTAAACAATTATTCTCGATAATTTTGAACTTTTCCTCGAAAATTTCCAATTTTTTATGATTTTCAATTCCTTTATTTTTTATTTTTTCGTAATTTTGCAGAGAAGACATCAGCAGACTCTTTGTTTGTGCTCGCGGAGCCGGAGTTTCGGGTGCCCTGAGCGGTTCAGTGCCCGGTATCGAAGGCTCACAATCGTTGAGACGAGCCTCGAGTATTAGAAGAACTTTTACTGCGGTCAAGAGGAAAAATGCTTGTCTACAAGTAAAATTTACTGTTGTGAGTATTTTTGGCTCATTAAAAAAATAAAAAAAATAAAAGAAATCTCTCATTTCTCACGAACAAAATAACGTAAATTCGGATTAATCATTTAATTCAATAAATAATCATAATTCAGAGATCATTAATTTTATTTAATGATTTTATTTTTATTTCTGTCAAACAAATATATATTTTTATTATTTATTCGTGAGAAATATTTTTCGACTTGAATTTTTCTCTCTAAATTAAATTATCACATACACGGGTCAAAGGTCATCATATTATCGTTATGTCGTGGTTATGTTCGTATTCATTTGACGAGAGTGCAACTCAATCATCGTCAACGAATACTTTTTCTCACTTTTTCCACGTTAAACGATAATTTATACAAATATTAAAATATTTCACTCGAAAAATGTTGGATAATTTTTTAGCCACTTTATTTTGGCTACATCTTGGGATATTTCTCGTTCCTCTCATTTTATATTTCGCGTGGGATGTAAGATTACATTGAGTTTAGCATTTTTTAAAATTTCATTTAAATAAATTTCGAATCGAAAAAAAATGCACATCCAATTTGTTGTCGGTGAAAAATTCAATCTTGACTATTTTCTTAAGATTGACATTTTACAAAATAAAATAAAAAATTAATCGTTTAGGAAAAAATGCATTTTTTATACCATCAGAGCAATCCTCGTCATGCAATTATATGACTTTTATACTATCTTGTCAGTGCCCAGACACATTTTCTGTCAAAAATTTCACGTAAAATATCAAATAGACTTAAAAATAGTATTTTGTGAAAAAAAAAAAATCGGAGTTTGTTGCATTTAAATCGTATTTTCTCCCTCTTTCAATTATTATTTTATTCAATAAATAAGCAACAAATTTGTTTCTGATTTGTAATTAATTTTTTTTTTTTAGGACGGCCTTGTGGAAACCTTGAGGAGAACTCGCGTAAAATTTGTTCACTGTCTATTGCCCCAACACGCAGCTGGCTGTACTGACAACAAAAGTCTCTTGTCAGTAAAATCTAATCAGAATGAAGACAGCATAATTAATGTTCCACTGTTGCGGTCGCAGGTAATTATTATTATTACATAATTTAACGATTTAATTGAAAATTAATAAACAATAATATATTTTAACAAAAATAAAAAATATAAATAATAACAATAATATAAATAAAAAAATTGACCAATCTTTCGTTTGGAAAATTGCATTTAAATGTTTTTTTGTTTTTTTTTTCTCATTTCTACAGATTCGCGGTAGTCAAATAGTAGATGCAGTTCGTCTGCACAAAGTTGGCTTTCCCAAGCACATGCCACTCGGTGAGTTTAGAAGGCGTTTTGGACTTTTGTCAAACGACGTTAATGCACGACCCGGAAGTCCCGTTGCTGATGAGAGACGAGCTGTCGAGGATATGCTATTATCAGTCGACGTTGACCCAGCGTCTTATCGCGTTGGCCAAAGTCAGGTAAGTCAATATTATCAATAATATTATTTATTTGTTTATTCATCAATTAATCGAAATAACGAGGAAAATTAATTTCGTTACGCCAGGAGAATTATCACGCGATATATCCAACTATAAAATGTGTCAAATAATTTTTTTTTTTTAACGGTAAAAACCAACATGAACTTTAACGTCTCATTTGAATAATGGCCAACAAAACATGATGAGCTATCTGACAATCATTTGGCTCTTTCTTCGAAAAAATTTCAAGTTCAACGCACGAGAAATTATTTCGTAGAATTTTGCAACGAGACTGGACAACAAACTGACCATAAGTAAACAGAAATTTGTCTCTACGTGATGATGTGGAATCGTGAAGAAGAAAAAAAAAAATCACGAGTAAACAAGTGGCGACACATAAATTAAATATTGTCCGAGAATGATGTGTGTGCGTGTGTGTGTGTGTGTGTGTGTGTGAATCGTGTGCACAAAAAGTGAGGAAGGAACGACGTGTGTGACACATCCGTCGGGGCAAAAATTTCACCGGGGTCGCGAGAGATACTTTGGAATGTAAACCACGCTGGTTGCTGATTCTCTCTCTCTCTCTCTCTCTCTCTTTTTTTGTCGTCCCCTCGGGAGTCCCGAAGAGCTTTCACTCGGTGCTTGATAGCACGCTTGGGGCGGTGGAAGCGGCCCAAGGCTGTCTTTATGTTAATTAAAAAAAAAAAAAAAATCACACAAACCTAAAGCCAATGATGATTAAAAATTGGTGTGACCCTTTGCAATATCATTTTTTTTTTCCACGACTTTTGCAATTTTGAAAATTTTTTTTTTTTCATCAATCATGAAATTAAATTTCATTCCCTAAATTTAATTTTTTTCTATTACGATTTTATTAAATTTCAAACGACCTAAATTTACCTGCCATTTAAAATTGTTCAATATAAATTTAATGTTAATTTATTCATTTTCGTTGAATTAAAAGTCACAAAAGTTTTAAAGAATTTCAAGCATTTCGTGGTCAATTCGCCGTGAGCAATTTTCATTTCACTAAATCGTCGGTAGTTTTCTCTTTCTGCGAGATAACATCGTTGCGTTTTGATCGATAAATCTCTCTTGCCTCGCCGCTTCCTGAATATTTTCCTCGACTCTTTTGCGTTAGCGCGTGCGTTTGGATTGTCGTAACGCATAGTTTTCCGGTACCGTCATAAATATTTAAGAGCCGACCGTTATACCACAGACACCACTTATAATATGAGTGCTGTACGTGTTCATCATATGTTCGCATAAGCCACAGTTTGTACAACATCACGAGGTATGTTGGAGTGGGGGAGGGAAGGAAGAGCACGCAGATCAGTCTGTGGCGCCTGTTATTCTCTCTCTCTCTCCCCCTCCCTCTTTCTCTCTCTCTCTCTCTCTCCCTCCCCCTCCCCACCTCTCTTTCTCTCTTTACGTATGCATATAAAGGTGTCCACGAGCTCGTAGAATTCTCTTCTTCCTGGGTGATGACCCTGGCAGGACTATTGCCATCTATTTTCTCTTCCCTCTCTCCATTCGTTTGTATAAAAAGAGAGAAAAAAAAAAAAAAATGCAATTCAAACAAAAATTTTCTCGTGTCGTACAAAGACAAGCGACGACAGAACGAAATGCAAAATCTTCTCCTCGATTAAATTCTCATTATTCATTATTCTCGTTTATACTCGATAAAAAAATTTCGAAGCAATGAACGAATTTATGATAAATCGAAACTCGTGATAAAACATAAATTCGTCGTGGCGATCACAGAATAATTAATTATACATTCTGTTATTTCCAATTTATTATTATTATTATTATTATTATTAATCTCGAATCTCGGAAATCAAAGGGGTCGATCTGCTAATCCGATGGAATTAGCCAGTTCTTTATTCAGTTTGCAATTTCGTGGGCGATATTTGAAGAGATTGAGATTGACGCCAAACGACTTGACACGACGACGAGTGATTGAAAAAAAAAAATGATGCGGAAAAAAAATCGAAATTAATTGGACACGTTGAAGCTGTTGGCTGTGACCATTTTAGGACGAGTCTTCTAAATTTATATATAGATGAAAAAAAAATGATCCATTTCATTAAAATAAATTGTCATTGAATGAATAAAAATTCATTTGATTTAAAAAAAATATTTTTTTAACGAATGAAAAATTATAATTTGAATCAAATTAATGGATCTGTCTCAATGTCTTCATGCAATCAATATATACGACACTTCCTTTGGCACGAAGGAAAATCGTGACTTGCTTTCACCTCGCAAACTCGCTGTATATATTACATATATATGTATATCTATATATATAAATATGTGTATACATATATATATTATATATATGTACAAATATGTATATATATATATATATATCAATACGTTTGTAAACGAGTTCAATCGACACACGCTTACTGGCCACCGGCCAATTATCCGGTAACGTGATCGAGGATAGAATTGATGCACCGGAAACGAATAGAACGGTAATTCGATAATTCAACAAGAGTATCAATTTTGTAACGTAATATCACAGATCTCGTATTGAAATTAGAAGAAAAAAATAACTAGACGATCTTGGTTGAGTAGGTTGTAAAAAAAAAAAAAAAAAAAAAATCCATCGACCCCAAGAAATTGCACAAAAGAGAGAATTTTCTTGATCTCGCCAAAGGTCAACGAAATTCTCTATTTTCTCGAGGCGATTTTCATGGAATTCTCATAAATTCTCTCGGTCGTGAATTCCCTCGCTATGTGCTCGCCAGAAGTTCGATTCGCGAGCTCGGGAGATCCACAAGCGCCCCAACGATGACTCCCATACTGTTTTTTTACAACTTCCTTTACCGGCTGTTCATCAAAGAGAGAAGGAGAGAGAGAGAGAGAGAGAGAGAGAGAGGGACAGGGAAATTCAGACCGACAGGCAGACAGTAAACAAGACACACGCAACCCTTTTGAGAGTTGGAGCCGCAACTTTCCCATCAATCCACATCAGAATTGCGTTCGTAGCTTTGCTTTACAGAACGATTAATAATAAATAATAATCATAATGATAGATAATAGATGAGTTTTACTCTCACGGTATTTTTTTGCTCTCCCATTTCATTGGAAATCTCGAAATGATTTCGAGAGTCGTAATAAAATTGTTTCCACCCTTTCATCATTACCAATAAAATGTAAGCAGTAAGAAATTCACAGCTATCGAAAGAAGCGTTAAAATTCAACGTAATTTTCCACCATCATAACAATTCGTTGAGTTGATTTTTTTTTTTAAATCATACAGACATAGTAGAAAATATAAAATCAGCAGATTTTTCCAAGTGATTCTTAACTATTGTAATGAGCGTTGTATTTAAATATCGTTGATTATTTAAATAATTTGCGCAGCAAATCGTCGGAGAATGTTGAATCATGCTGGTAATCTCTATATATAAAACTGTATATATAAATATATATATATGAAGACTATATATATATATGATATTTGGGGAGTATATTCCTTCTATAACGTAGGCATTCACTAAGAAGGGATTTTTCGAAATTCAACCCCTAAGGGGGTAAAAAGGAGTAAAATGGGCAGCAACTAATTACCAATAAAATTTAAGCAGTAAGAAATTCACAGGTATCATAAAAATTGCGTCAAGTTGAATTATTTAAACAATCATACAGACATAATAGAAAATATAAAATCAGCAGAGTTTTCCAAATGATTCTTAACTATTGTAATAATTGTCGTATTTAAATATCGTTGATTATTTAAATAATTTTCGCAGCAAATGGTCGGAGAATGTTGAATCATTCTGGTAATCTCTATATATAAAACTGTATATATAAATATATATATATATGAAGACTATATATAGATATGATATTTGGGGAGTATATTCCTTTTATAACGTAGGCCTTCACTAAGAAGGGATTTTTCGAAATTCAATCCCTAAGGGGGTAAAAAGGGGTAAAATGGGCAGCAACTAATAATTACCAATAAAATTTAAGCAGTAAGAAATTCACAGGTATCATAAAAATTGCGTCAAGTTGAATTATTTAAACAATCATACAGACATAATAGAAAATATAAAATCAGCAGAGTTTTCCAAATGATTCTTAACTATTGTAATAATTGTCGTATTTAAATATCGTTGATTATTTAAATAATTTTCGCAGCAAATGGTCGGAGAATGTTGAATCATTCTGGTAATCTCTATATATAAAACTGTATATATAAATATATATATATGAAGACTATATATAGATATGATATTTGGGGAGTATATTCCTTTTATAACGTAGGCCTTCACTAAGAAGGGATTTTTCGAAATTCAATCCCTAAGGGGGTAAAAAGGGGTAAAATTGGCAGCAACTAATTACCAATAAAATATAAGCAGTAAAAAATTCACTGGTATCATAAAAATTGCGTCAAGTTGAATTATTTAAACAATCATACAGACATAATAGAAAATATAAAATCAGCAGATTTTTCCAAGTGATTCTTAACTATTATAATGAGCGTTGTATTTAAATATCGTTGATTATTTAAATAATCGTACCCGCAGCAAATTGTCGGAGAATGTTGAATCATGCTGGTAAAACATATATATTACACATATGTAATTATAATATGTATGTGGTCGACAAATCGTCGAAGCGTTCAACACTCTCGACACGTGATCATTAGAAACACTCTAAGCTTTCTCACTCAACGTCGTGGCATGTGCACGAAAAGTCATAGCTCTCACTCTCCATCGGTGAATCTTCCCCGGTTGAGATCCACTTTACACCCAGGCAGTTAATAATTGTGAGAGCAATAAAATAAATGAAAGAAAAACAAAAATACAAATGTACTGAGTTGACACAATTTTGCCTCAATAGAACAGTTTATGATTTAAATATACGTTAAAAATATATTTAGAATATCGATCGATTTGATTGTAAAATGATAGAGATGTAAAAAAAGTAGAGTTGAAAAATGATAGAGATGTAAAAAAAAAAGTAGAGTTGAAAAATGGTAGAGATGTAAAAAAAAAAAGTAGAGTTGAAAAATGGTAGAGATGTAAAAAAAAGAGTAGAGCTGAAAAATGGTAAAGATGTAAAAAAAAAGTAGAGTTAAAGAATGGTAGAGATGTAAAAAAAAAGGGAGAGTTGAAAAATGGCAGAGATGTAACGCAGTAGAGATGAAAAATTGTAGAGATGTAAAAGAAAGTAGAGTTAAAAAATGGCAGAGATGTAAAGCAGTAGAGTTGAAAACTGGTACAAATGTAAAAAAATATTAGAGTTGAAAACTGGTAGAAATGTAAAAAAATATTAGAGTTGAAAAATGGTAGAGATGTAAAAAAAAAGTAGAGTTGAAAAATGGTAGAGATGTAAAAAAAAAAAGTAGAGTTGAAAAATGGTAGAGATGTAAAAAAAAAGTAGAGTTGAAAAATGGTAGAGATGTAAAAAAAAAAAAAAAAGTAGAGTTGAAAAATGGCAGAGATGTAAAGCAGTAGAGTTGAAAAATAGTAGAGATGTAAAAAAAAAAAGTAGAGTTGAAAAATGGTAGATGCAAAAAAAAGTAGAGTTAAAAAATGGCAGAGATGTAACGCAGTAGAGCTGAAATACGGTGGAGATTCTCCTTGAGAGCTGATTCTGTACGTGATCTAAGTTGTCCAATAGGACCTATTTATTTAGCAGAGATATTAATAGGTAGAGTTGAAATTGGGCAGGAGTGTTACGTCGGTACCTCACTTCCGGCACAATCATAATTGGTATAGTTGTAAATGTACCCGTTAAAAATCTATTGAGAATATTGATTGATTTTCATTCGAGCATATTTTAACATACATTTTAATATGATTTTTCCATTAAGCCCGATGGTGTCCCATTAACATGCTAGTGAGACAACTTCCTGAGTGGGTTCACTCACCCCATAACTCGGACATACCAACGCTTATCGTACAGACAGACATGAGTCGATAATTTTGTTACTTCCTACCATGACAGTCCAATCACGTATGCGACAATAATAAAATTCCATTCGAAATATTTTCTAGCAATAATTCACTCCGTTTATTCACTCGCAAATATTTTATATCACAATTTCTTCTTTTTCTCTTATAAGAAAAAGTGAAAACGACTATTTTTTCGTATTTCTTTTTTTCTTTTTTTTACTGAATGGGAGATAAAAATCTTTGAACGAAATCCTTCCACGAACCATCGAGCTGTTCAGTCGTCTTTTATACTTAAATCTTGCACTCTCTCTCTCTCAGCCCATGTCGTGTTTTCTGCTCGAACGAAGTTAAAACCTAAGAGAGCGCCAGACACTCACGTTTCCCTTTGAATCTTGACCGCTAAAAATCGTTGGAGTTTCAGCACGATGCGTTGACGGATGGATCAGACATTTTTTTTTTTTTTGTTTTTTGTTTTTTTTTAGAGTACAATCGCGAGCAGGCATCCTGAAGGAATTACACGTTGTGTAATCCCCATTCAAGGTTAGCCAGGTTGGCGATCAATGTCTCGTACGTTGACGATAAATATTACTAGGAATTAAGAATTTATCGCGGTTAGGATACATCCAAAATTATATTCAGACTTTCGCGAGTGCAATGAAGCGAAAAAGAAGATATATATATATATATATGTAGCAATGAATAAATTATAGTTTGACATTAATCCAAGTATATAAATATATAAGTTTTTATTAGTTTGCCTATTTGGTAAGTTAAACAAAGCCTTGAATTAAAAGTTTGTTAATTTTTTTTATCTTGTTATTCCCATTGAATGAAATAAAACAACGAACAAACCTTCAGACTACGCCTCGTACAATTCAATTTTTGCCTATCGCTGAACCGCGTTTGACAAATAACCAGAAACGATTTAATTATCGTCAGACACATCGTGATGAATTTTTCTATTACTCGTGTAGGATGCTTCGAATATTCCAATTTATGTTAATCGATATTAGCACAGGTGATTGTAATTTTTTTTTCCTCTCTAATCAAAATCGCACGTTGCGTGGGTGTCGAAACTTTATTGGAGGACTTTCTGAGGTCGATTAAATGGGTTTGGATGCTTCTTGTTGCTCACATCTGGTGTCTACGTCATCGTCATTACGACGTGGATGGAAAAGGCATGAAACGAGACTTTGCCATTATTCCTGAGCACTTTACGTAATCCGTAATTGTGGGATGAAATTAAATGGAATAAAAAACTTTATTCAAACAAATAAATAAATGGAGAAAAATTCATTTATCACATATTTAGAATGAATTTAAAATTAATTGAAAAATTGGCCTAAAAACAATAAATATTTTTTGATAAAAAAAATCCAGTCTAACAAATATTTAAAGAGCGTTGAAAAATCTTAACGTTTTCTCTCTCTCTCTCTCTGTCTCGCTGTCTCGAGATTCTAATGCATCTCAGGTATGAATCGAGACTGCGTATAGGCTACGTGGGGGTATCGTCTTTGTCGTTGTTGATGGCCGAGCTTACACGTATAGCAGCCTCCATTTCCAATGCACGTTTCAAAGAGACTCTACGGCGCGCCCATGGAATGTCTTTATGGTCGCGCATGTAACCTCCCCCTCGTCCTCTCGCGTATATTTCTACGACTGTACTTCAAGTACATATATATATACATATATAATATATACACACACACACACACATATATATATAGTATTGGTGAGCTCCATACGATTTATCGATTCTCCTCGACTTTGTCTTTTCTCGTCTCCTCAGAAAATGCATTGCCCACATTGCACTTCTATGTACTTGTGGTTTATCGACTTCGCTGCGGTATTTCGTTCGCGACAAACCTAATCTTATTACTCCTTTTATCCTGAATTATACGAGCCGACTTGGAAATTTTCACATTAATATAAATCGAAAAATTATTTCAATGATAATTTTGTTCACAAAGTAAATACGAATATTATTTTAAAAAATAATAAAAAAATTGCCTATAATTCTAGATAATTTTTTTAAATTATAATTATTGGGCTTGATATTTTACGATCTTAGTTCACATTTTTTTAAGCAGTTGATGTATCAAAGTTATTCTTATGTAATAACAAAATGATAAAAAATTGAAAAAAAAAAAACGTCAGTGGAATAATAAATTACGTGGCGTTTCGCAAATATACCCTCGAGCCTGCACCTCGCACAGTTTGTTCGGTAATTTTGTTATGTGAAAAACCGGTAGCTTACCTTATTTCCTGCAACGACCAGCAGGCAAAGAGTCATAAAATGCGATTAAAACTGGTTTGTCACGTACCATTTTTTATTTATTTTTTGCCCCCTCAAATCTTATACAGAAAATTCATAAGGGAATCGTAACTGAGCTAGAAAGTGTATCTGAAATTATGGTACGTGAAAAAAAAAAACAAATGGCGGAAAATAATATTTTTTGATGTCATATTTTATTTAAATTTCAGTTCAATTTCAGTTAGAAAATGAAAAATTCTGCGCTCGTATATTGAAACTTTGTTGATCAGTCTGTACTATTTTCTTGAAGCCCCATCGACTGCCTCGAAGTAAGTACAGAGAGTATATCTTATGTAGTTGCTCACTTTAGCCTCGAGCATCTCCACCCATATAATACCAATAGCTATAGATATACAATCTTTATGTACCAATAGCTATAGATATACAATTTTTATGTACCAATAGCTATAGATATACAATCTTTACGTGCCAACAGCTATATGGACAATCTTTATGTGCCAATAGCTATATATATATACATATATATATATATATATATATCCACGACAAAGTATTTATCGATAGCTCGGAGCGAAACTATAGGCCTCGAGGGCACTTGTGTAGATTGAGCAGGTTAGTCGAGAGAAGCTCCACACATTTTTTTATTTTATATTTTTTTAATATCTTTTTTATTTTTCATTTTTTTTTTTAACTCCCTTTCACGGCCACTGGGTGGTCGTTAACCAGCTCTCATGGGGCTCCTTTTCTTTCAGTTGCGATCTATTAGAGCGCCTTATCCGCGATGTAAGGCGTAACAACACAGCGACAGGTGAGATGGAGATTAATCTACGAATATATATATATATATATTTTTTTTAAATTTTTTTTTGAAAAAAGGCCAAAAGGTCGAATACATTATTCTTTGAGTAATCATTCTAATTAACGAAAAAACGAAGAATACGCGAAAAAAAAGGCAAGCTTCGGTCTCTCATCGTCACAAGAGGTGAGAAAGTCTTTTTTTTTTTTATTGAAAACAAAGATGCTTGCCTTGGGATGAGATGAATGGCATGACGAAGCAAATTTTTATTTTTTTTAATAGGCACTTTTTGTTTCGTGACTTTTGTTCATCGACACCAATGAGCTCTCAGGTGGTCCATTATCATCTACTATATTTCACGGGCTACTAAAACTATATATATAGACACTTTGAGAAAGTGTCGTGTAAGTGGGAGTTGAAAGAAAATAAAAAAAATCAAATCAAATTTCAGAGTTGTTTTTGTCGACCTCGAGTACGTTGACCTCTCATGTAAAATCGATTTTACAAACTTTTCCATGAATGATTTATAAATCATTCTGTGGTAAATTCAATTGCTGTGCGATCGAAGATTCGCGAATTGATATTGATATATGAAAATAGAGAGAGAGAGAGAGAGAAAGAGAAGAAATGACAGCAAGGGGAAAGTGACCTCGAAAGTAAAGCGGATCGCGAATGTCCGGTCGACGAACCGACTTGCCGAATGTTCTTCTTTTGTTGCTCCCAGCAACTTGTCTTCCCCCTCAAGGGCTCCCATGGGAAAAGAAAATCGAGTCAGGTCTGTCGAGAAGATTTCGTGGACCAGTCTCTTCCCCTCTCTCTCTCTCTCTCTCTCTCTCTCTCTCTTTTTCTCTCTTTCTTGTTTTTTCTTTCTCTTTCTCTCCCTCTCGTAAACTTATCAGTATGTGCAACGAGTGTTTTTTCAAGCCAGTATATTGATGTATGCGAGTACGTGCAGGTGAACGAGGAAGAGAGAGAGAGAGAGAGAGAGAGAGAAAGCAAGAGCACGAAGAATAAGAGAAAAAGAAGAAAAAGAAATCGTTCGAGAAAGAGTCAAGGAAAGTGGAGCACGAGAGCCTTGGCTCGAGTACAGGAGATTAACCTCTCCCCTCCCCCTTTTTTTTATCCCCTGATTATCTTTTATTTCTTATCCGCGATATGTCATAAAATTCAGCATGATGATGAAAGTGAAGGAAAATTTCACCTGCGTATATAAATTACATGCAGAGACGAGCGCCATTATTAATGATAAACTATTAGCAATAATTTTCTAATTAAATATTCATGAGGTGTTCCTAGAAAAATCTTGATATTTAACAGAGAATAATTATTCGTAATTATTCTTCAATTATTTATAATTATACTTTTCTGCAATCGTTTTTTTTTTTTACATAAATGATATAAATGATAAAATTATAAAAAATTTCATTATTTGATACGATCGTAGATGGGTAAAAATGTGTGCAATTTTACCCTAAAGTCGAACGTCTCATAACTCATGCGATATTTAAAATTTGAATTTATAAACTCAGGCTGCAGCCTCAATATTTTTGTGCAATCGTTTTTTTATATAAATGATAAAATTGTAAAAATTTTCATTATTTGATGCGATCGTAGAAGGGTAAAAATGTGTGCAATTTTACCCTACAGTCGAATGTCTCATAACTCATGCGATATTTAAAATTAGAATTTATAAACTCACGCTGAGGCCTCAATATTTTTGTGCAATCGTTTTTTTATATAAATGATAAAATTATAAAAAAATTCATTATTTGATGCGATCGTAGATGGGTAAAAATGTGTGCAATTTTACCCTACAGTCGAATGTCTCATAACTCATGCGATATTTAAAATTAGAATTTATAAACTCACGCTGAGGCCTCAATATTTTTGTGCAATCGTTTTTTTATATAAATGATAAAATTATAAAAAAATTCATTATTTGATGCGATCGTAGAAGGGTAAAAATGTGTGCAATTTTACCCTACAGTCGAATGTCTCATAACTCATGCGATATTTAAAATTAGAATTTATAAACTCACGCTGAGGCCTCAATATTTTTGTGCAATCGTTTTTTTATATAAATGATAAAATTATAAAAAAATTCATTATTTGATGCGATCGTAGATGGGTAAAAATGTGTGCAATTTTACCCTACAGTCGAACGTCTCATAGCTCATGCGATATTTAAAATTTGAATTTATAAACTCAAGCTGCAGCCTCAATATTTTTGTGCAATCGTTTTTTTATATAAATGATAAAATTGTAAAAATTTTCATTATTTGATGCGATCGTAGAAGGGTAAAAATGTGTGCAATTTTACCCTACAGTCGAATGTCTCATAACTCATGCGATATTTAAAATTTGAATTTATAAACTCACGCTGCAGCCTCAATACATAAATCTCTGATGGCTAAAATCCGTGAACGATCTCAACTCGGGTCAAGGCTAAAAGGGAACCTGCTTCGAATTGAGCGAGAGACGAGAACTCTGTACAAAGCTGTACAAGAAATGAGGTATTCTCAGCGTCTCCCCAAGAGAACTCCATTTGGGGGGTCCTACAAGTTTTTGTCATAGCGAGAGCGAAAGAGTATTCCTTCATCGAGTGCGATATAATTTCTCGAACACTTTCAATCCGATCTCGAGACTCGGTAATAATAAAAATAAAATTTTAAAAATTCTCAAAATAACTTTGCATTTTTCATAAATAAAATGAAATAGCATGAAATAAAAAAATAATTCAGCCAATTTGCAAGTTGATTAAATGAATTTTATTCAAATATATTTCATTGAATATAAAAATTAATAAATTAAAAAAAAATGATTTCAATCAACCATTTCAAATTAAGGGAAAATTACAATGAATTTTGCTGAATAAATTATTCGTATTACTGCCTGTCATGTCTGCAATTTAAAGAATTTTTTTTGGGCCCTTCACAAACATATTTCCCTACCTTGAGTTGCTCCTAGAAAAAAAATATTCTGCAATATTTTTGCAACTCGCTTTGATGGTTCATAAATATTAAACTTCATCTGAATAAAATAAATTGGCTAATCAATCTCTCCAATAGCCCTTGAATCGCCATTTTTTAAATATTCTTAGCTGGCCAATTACTGTATTCCCTAGATTGAATTTTTCCACGCTGGAGGGTAGATTGCTGTTGCGGATTGAAGTAACAGCAGTAGAAGCTGTTTCTTCCTGCCCCCTCTCTCCCCCTCCCCCACCAACCCTCACCTACCCAACTCTTTCTCGGGGCTGCTTGAGATCTCATGAGGAACGAGCATAGCTCGGCTCGATCTCGTTGCCCGGCAAGATAAATGAGTTGAGTGTAACGAGAACGAGACGAGCACAAGAAGAAGAAGAAGAAGAGGTAGCATCAGGAGGGAGGGAGGGGAGGGGGGAAAGGGTTATAGTACACAGCATCTCTCTGTGAGCCCCCCGCGGGCACGTGGTGTAAAAGGTGTACACCTTGCGGTTGTATATATTGAGAAAAAGAATAAGAGAGAGAGAGAGAGAGAGAGAGAGAGAGAGAGAGAGAGAGAGAGAGAGAGAGAGAGAGAGAGAGAGAGAGAAAGAAAAAAGAGCGAGAAAGAGAGAGAGAGAGAAAGAAAAAAAAGGGAGAAAAAAACGAGAGAGAGAGAAACGAGTGAAAAAGAGAGAGAGAGAAAGAGAGAAAGAAAAAAGAGCGAGAAAAAAACGAGAGAGAGCGAGAAAGAGAGAGAGAACCTCTTTTCTCGTCTTGACTCTTGATCCTCCAATTACAAAGTACAAAAGGACCGGTGAGCCGCTCGCCGACAGCATCTCGATCGTGTATATTCGCTTGCGAATGAAAAAAAAAAAAAAAAAAAAAAAAAACAAAAAAAACGAAAAAAATGAAAAAAAAATACGAAACGTCACGGATCCCCAACTTTCACGTGGCCCACATGCGCATGTACTGTTGCCGTGGAGCGCGCAGCGCACGTACCACACGGACCGTTTCTCGTCCTCGTTCAATTGTACTTTGCGTAGAAATGAAAATCAAAATTTTTCCTTTTTTTTTTTCTTTTTTCTAATCAGAATGAATTTTTTTTTTTTTTTTTTTTGAATGGCAAAAAAAAAATCGTTACAAATTATATTAAAATTTTTTTTTAACCTTTTTTTGAGGCATCAGCTGATCATATAATAAGTGTCTCGTGAAATTACGAAAAATTGAATTTATTACGTAAAATTGAATTTATTACGTACGCACCGTTGGGTCGATTTACTTTTTCTTTGTTTTTCTTGTTGATTTATTTTTTTTTTTTAATTTTTTTTCTTTTTCTTCGATGAAGGAAACACTCGATCGCTTCGACAAGTACCTATCGGGTTTACAGGGAAATACCGTTTAACCGCCAGGATAACTTCCATTAGAATTATCGGGAAAAAAGGAGAAAACAAAGTGCTGCTGATGATCGCAGCAGGAAGCCCGTTATGGGAAAGTATTGGAGATATAAAGCATATTAGAAAGAAAGTATTAGGAGTTCATCAGAGAGAGAGAGGGAGAGAGGGAGAGAGAGAGAGAGAGAGAGAGAGAGAGAGAGAGAGAGAGAGAGAGAGAGAGAGAAAAGAGACAGAGAAAAAAAAAGAGAGAGAGAGAGAGAGAGAGAGAAACTTCCGTGTGTAACGGCGTCTGCAATATCGCGCGACCAAGATCGGTCAAAAATCCGTGAAGAATCACCCGTAATTCGAGCCGAACGACTGGAAGTTCTCTCTCAGGACGTGTGCGCGTCCAAAAGTCTTTTGCAGACTCTTCATCGTCATCGTGAATGTCGGCTCGTCTGTTGGACGACAAAGTCACACACACACACACATATATATATATATATATATATAGACAAAAGAGTACATATATATATATATCTACAATTCGAGAGATCAGGCAAGTACGACACCTGTATGCGTGTGCTTTGGCAGTGCGGCAATAATTCATGGGTTCGTTCCACAAAACGGGTGAAACCTCTGACCGGCTTTCTTGACTATACTCGAGACTCACCGGCAGACTTAAAATTAATCGTATTGATATTGCATTCAACGATCGAAATCTCACGAGCTATTTTACCATTGAGCAAAAATTGAATTATTCCAAATTGAATGATTTTTTAAAATTTGAATAAAATAAATTTAATTAAATTGTCCAATGGTAAAATTACCGTAATATAAATTTTCCTCAATTTGAATACATTTTTTTTTTAAATTGCATTCAACGATCGAAATTTCACGAGCTATTTTACCATTGAGAAAATATTTTGACAATGCAAAAATTGAATTATTCCAAATTGAATGATTTTTTTAAATTCGAATAAAATAAATTTAATTAAATTGTCCAATGGAAAAATTACCGTAATATAAATTTTCCTCAATTTGAATACAATTTTTTTTTAATTGCATTCAACGATCGAAATTTCACGAGCTATTTTACCATTGAGAAAATATGTTGACAATGCGAAAATTGAATTATTCCAAATTGAATGATTTTTTAAATTTGAATCAAATTAATTTAATTAAATTGTCCAATGGTAAAATTATCGTAATATAAATTTTCCTCAATTTGAAAACACTTTTTTTTTTGTCTCTCGATTAAAAATGGAACTGAATCGTATAAAATATTATTCAATCCGTGCATAAGACGAGAAATTATAAATTATATTCATGCTTTCCAATTTCGAATGGATTATTCAATACATTTCGCTCAATTTGAATAACTTTTTTTTCTTTTTCTTTTCTTTTGCCCAAAAAACAAATCTTAAAACCCATTAAATGTATTTGAATAAAAATTCAACTTTCGATTGAAATAAAATATTATTCAATCACTTCGTAACCGGAATTTAAATTATAATACTCATGATTTGCAATTCACAACGGCCAAAGAGCTCGTTCTAAGAAATAGAAGATGGATGAATAGAGCTGGGATGGATTTAAAAAAAAAAAAAAAAAAAAAAAAGAGGTAACGGGTATAAATATCGCGAATGAGGCGCGAAGACGTCGAGAGAAGCTCGTCGACCTCGACGGGTGTATCCGCAAACGAGAGAAAGGTGCATCCGACAGGCGGAAATACCACGATCAACACACCAAGAGTGAGCCTCTCCGTGACCCGTATTTTACTCAACGTGAAACCCTCAACGTCTACGGGGGGAGGGAGGGAGGGAGATGTGGAGAGAGAGGGGGGAAAAAGGGGAAAGAAGCTAAAGAAGTGGATTTTTACATCGAGAGAAAAGCCCCTTTGGCACTTTTCCTCGATTTCCCGCGGCAAAATACAGACGTACAATATCTTAAGCGATTAGCCTATACAAGTGACTATATATATATATATATATATATAAATATATACATCGGAATTCTTTTCTCATATTTTTATTATTATAAATTTTCTTTTCTCATTTCTCACCTCTAACTGACCGTTCCTTTCTCTGATCTCGTGGTTCATCCTCGCATAAACAAATCTAACGTTGCCATTCACTTGAATATATACATGCTAATAAACTCATCTATATATATGTATATAATTTCAATGAGTTTATTGTATATATTATTATATATATATATATAATATTGCAACTCAAAGCTATTACGTAACGAAGAATTTCGATCGTAAATGATGATGAGAAAGATATAAATAGACACTCGTGTAAATTTTATCATCTCCCTTTTTTATCTGAAAGCAATGATTTTGCTTTTTTCAAATGCCTGAAAATCGCCACAAGAAATGGCCACGATATTTATTCTACACGAGACATAAATGCGCGTACATTAAATTTTCATCTATAATTATATATTAATGTGATAAAATTAAAGAGCCATTTACAGGTTAAAATTTCATTTGATTTTAATCGAGATTATACTTTTAATTCCCGGGCATAAAAAAATAATATTATCTCACTGTAATTCAATCGTCTAAGTTTCAAATGCCTGAAAATCGTCGCAAGAAATGGCGGCGATATTTATTCTACACGAGGAATAAATGCGCGTACATTAAATTTTCATCTATAATTATATATTAATATGATAAAATTAAAGAGCCATTTACAGGTTAAAATTTCATTTGATTTTAATCGAGATTATACTTTTAATTCCCGGGCATAAAAAAATAATATTATCTCACTGTAATTCAATCATCTAAGATTATCCAGGGTCCTTAATGAGTCGTGTAAATAACACCGTATGAATTTTATTGTCATTAGATGTTCGTTAAGAATTTGCTGAATGTTTTTTTTTCTTTTTAATTCTTCACAAGACTCGCGCAGCGTTATTCCGTTTTCTCACCTCGTCGATTGCATGGCTCTGCTTCATTCTGACGGGAATTTTATACGACCATATGGAGTCTCACATCGAAGCGTTCCTCATTGTTTCAACGTAAATTACTCTCTCGCATTTTTGACATTTCAATGTTATTTTATTTTCTACCTCTCATCCCATTGCCTTTTTTTCTGTTTTTTTTTTTTTTTTTTTTTCAAGGGGTGTATGGTAGTAATAAGGATTACGTGCCGGATCGCGAGATGGTGCTGAGATCGAACCATGGAATTTTCTCTCGCTCTTCGTTGTCGTCGGTGTCGTTGTCGTTGTCGTTGTCGCGATTAATTAACGTAGGTCTTTCCGTTGGCTAGGTCAGGTTCGCATGATACGATATATATATATATATATATATATATATATATATATATATATATATATATATATATATATATATATATATAGAGATATATATATATAGATAGATGTATATATATATATTTATATACACACCGGGATTCACGATGATTGCGCAATCAAGATTGCAAAGCGAGCGAAACCACCGCCGTGTTTGTACTTTCAGTAAAGCGAATGAGAACGAGAAGAAAATGAAGAGAAACGAGCCGCGCGAAGGTAGAAGAACAAAATATGTTACATTTTGTCACGTATTCGTAGCAGTACCAGAATCGTGCATTTTGAGATTATTGTTGAGAGCATTTCATTAATTTATCCATTTTCTTCATAATAAAATTGTTATTATTTATATAAAAAAATGTTACGGCAATTATCGATAATTTTTTTTTTTTAAATTAATTAACTATATTGTTTGTTGGATAATTATTGAACTACAATATTAATTAAAAACAAAAAAAAAATATTTATTATTTACGGGATTTAAAAATCGATCCAGAATAAATTTACGTATTTTAATGGAACTTTTTTTTTTATTTCTTCCATCGACAATAAAATTTTTACGCGATTAGTTCGTCTTTGTTGGATAATTATTGAACTACAATATTAATTAAAAACAAAAAAAAAATATTTATTATTTACGGGATTTTAAAATCGATCCAGAATAAATTTGCGTACTTTAATGGAACTTTTTTTTTTTTATTTCTTCCCTCGACAATAAAATTTTTACGCGATTAGTTCGTCTTTGTTGGATAATTATTGAACTACAATATTAATTAAAAACAAAAAAAAAATATTTATTATTTACGGGATTTTAAAATCGATCCAGAATAAATTTACGTATTTTAATGGAACTTTTTTTTTTATTTCCTCCATCGACAATAAAATTTTTACGCGATTAGTTGGTCTTTGTTGGATAATTATTGAACTACAATATTAATTAAAAACAAAAAAAAAAATATTTATTATTTACGGGATTTAAAAATCGATCCAGAATAAATTTACGTATTTTAATGGAACTTTTTTTTTTATTTCTTCCATCGACAATAAAATTTTTACGCGATTAGTTCGTCTTTGTTGGATAATTATTGAACTACAATATTAATTAAAAACAAAAAAAAAATATTTATTATTTACGGGATTTTAAAATCGATCCAGAATAAATTTGCGTACTTTAATGGAACTTTTTTTTTTTTATTTCTTCCCTCGACAATAAAATTTTTACGCGATTAGTTCGTCTTTGTTGGATAATTATTGAACTACAATATTAATTAAAAACAAAAAAAAAATATTTATTATTTACGGGATTTTAAAATCGATCCAGAATAAATTTACGTATTTTAATGGAACTTTTTTTTTTATTTCCTCCATCGACAATAAAATTTTTACGCGATTAGTTGGTCTTTGTTGGATAATTATTGAACTACAATATTAATTAAAAACAAAAAAAAAAATATTTATTATTTACGGGATTTAAAAATCGATCCAGAATAAATTTACGTATTTTAATGGAACTTTTTTTTTTTATTTCTTCCATCGACAATAAAAATTTTCCGCGATTAGTTGGTCTTTGTTGGATAATTATTGAACTACAATATTAATTAAAAACAAAAAAAAAAATATTTATTATTTACGGGATTTAAAAATCGATCCAGAATAAATTTACGTACTTTAATGGAACTTGTTTTTTTTATTTATTCCATCGACAATAAAATTTTTACGCGATTAGTTGATCGTGCCGTTAGTTCAGCTGATTTTGCGGTCTGCACTAGCGATTCCTTCCTACTGTCAGAGCTTGTGCAACGGTTAACTTGACGATCGACGAGGGGTAATAAAAAGAGTGAAGAAAAAAAAAACGATCGTTTCTTAGCAACGGGAGCAACTCGTTCGTTTGATATTTCTTGTCAATGCGTTCTCTCTGTGGTGCCGAAACCGGTCGAGGAAAAGGGCGAGAGGATTGTAGAATTTTTATGCTCACACGGCCATTCGGCTTAATTCCGATTTTTCACATATTCGTCGCTTGTTGGTTTTTTTTGTTTTTTTTTTTTTTTTTAGTGGTCAGTCAGAGTTTTGAACCCTCGGGCGTGCTGATTCTCCGAGAAGGAAATCTCACGATCTTTGATCATTCTTCACTGCTAAACTTCAAGATTACTCAATAATATCGAATCGAAAAAAAATATGAGTATTTGCACGATTTTTACCCCTTAAATCCGGTTAACGAGAATTGCAAAAAATTGATCAATCGACTGATCGATAAAAAGATCAATTTTTATTTCAATTCGATTATTTAAAAAATCGATTCTCTTCACGATAAATTTATAAATTAATTTTTTAAATGCTCTCAAAGTATCAATCGCGAACGTAATTCTGCATCAAAAGTAACGCAAATCCATTAAAAGATAATTCGACACTTGTCGACATAAATCTCGACACTTTTGTCGACAATGGTCTCGTCATTTTTACAGAAAAACAAAAAAAAGAAAAAAAAAAGTATCGATCAACAATTCGTCCAACAACCTCAACTCGTGAACGATTCATGAAATAACAAAAGACAGAATGAACGACAGGAAAGCTACTCGAATAAATTATGTTTGACGATCGATCGACTCGTGTGGTAAACCATCGAACGAAACACAATGATCGTGATTGCATTCGACTCGTCACGTTGTCGTCGACACAATTGAATAGTCAAGTCTCTCGATCATAGACACACCATATAGACTGCACACGTAGCCACATCGATATTTATATACACATGTATATACATATATATATATATATATGTACCCAGATGTTGAAGAAATGCTAATGCTATATATATATATACATATATATCTTTCTCTCTCGCTTTCTATGTATATATATATTCACATATATAGAGGGAGAGAGAAATACGTGTAAAATCGCAGGGAAACTCTCAGAGCTCGCATATATGATTCTACAATGTCGTACCACGTAAGATGCCATACTTACAGGTCTATAATGCACCATATAGCAGGGTGTACGTTAGTCGCTCCGAACATGCCTCGTATTTTATGAATAATGTATATGGGATACGTGTGTGTTCCGGAGATACTTATATGCATGGATTATTATTATTATTACTATACCGCGAATCATTCCGTGTAGCAGAGAGAGAGAGAGAGCAAATAAAGCATATAATGTTATATATAGTGCTCTCCCTGATGAGTGCACTCGCGAGAAAAAGATGTTGCTTCGAGCTCGAGTTTTCTCACAGTTATCTCTCTCTCTTTCTCTTTCTCTCTCTCTCTCTCTCTCTCTCTCTTTTTCTTTCTCTTTCTCTCTCTTTCTCTCTCCTTCGTTTTCTTGTGTTTCAAACGCCAAGCTCTCGTTTCCCTCCCTTTTTCGCGAGTTCTCCGATGTTGCTGTGATTGCGAGGAAGCGGAAGCGTGTTTTAATGCCTTTTGCCCCTCAACGGATCGAAGTTCCCGAGAAGATTTACTTTTTTTTACTTCTCTTATTTTTATTTCTCTCTATCTCTCTCCTTCTATCTCTCTCTCTCTCTCTATCGCCCCTCTCATTATATCCGATTGCCGCTAGGAGGGCGTTCTTTTTTTTTTTTTTTTTTATTCAACAATGCGAGAGACCAAAGGAGTTTCTTTGGCCACAAATCCATCTAGCGGAAACGTCTTTGAAGAAGCTCGTTTGCTCTTTTCTTTTCCGTTTGAATGAGTCAAAGATAATATTAAGCTGAATTCATACGAATCGTTATTTCTTATTGAAAATAATTTGATAATTATTTAACAATGATATTATTATTATTCAATAATTAACAATATCGCGTGACAAACAACAATTAAATGCGAGTATATAATATTTTTTTTTGTTTTATATGTATATAATTATTTTTTATATTTTTTTGTTAATTGCAACATTGACTTTTTAATTTTTGCTAATAATTGATAATTATTTAATCATGATATTAATTTTATTCAATAATTAACGATATCGCGTAACAAGCAACAATTAACAAACAATTAAATGCGAGTATATAATATTTTTTTTGTTTTATATGTATCTAATTAATTTGTATATTTTTTTGTTAATTGCAACATTGACTTTTTAATTTTTGCTAATAATTGATAATTATTTAATCATGATATTAATTTTATTCAATAATTAACAATATCGCGTAACAAACAATTAAATGCGAGTATATAATATTTGTTTTTTTTATTATATGTATATAATTATTTTGTATATTTTTTTGTTAATTGCAATATTGACTTTTTAATTTTTGCTAATAATTGATAATTATTTAATCATGATATTAATTTTATTCAATAATTAACAATATCGAGTAACAAACAACAATTAACAAAGAATTAAATGCGAGTATATAATATTTTTTTTGTTTTATATGTATCTAATTAATTTGTATATTTTTTTGTTAATTGCAATATTAACTTTTTAATTTTTGCTAATAATTGATAATTATTTAATCATGATATTTTTATTCAATAATTAATAATATCCTGTGACAAACAACAATTAACAAACAATTAAATGCGAGTATATAATATTTTTTTTTGTTTTATATGTATATAATTATTTTGTATATTTTTTTGTTAATTGCAATATTGACTTTTTAATTTTTGCTAATAATTGATAATTATTTAATCATGATATTAATTTTATTCAATAATTAACAATATCGCGTGACAAAAAACAATTAACAAACAATTAAATGCGAGTATATAATATTTTTTTTGTATTTCATTAATTTGTATATTTGTTTGTTAATTGCAACATTGACTTTTTAATTTTTGCACAAATTATATTGCGTGGCTGAAGAAAAAAAAAACAAAAATTTATAAACACGTTACAGAGATTGCGAAATTATGAGATTCCGAAATATTGATACGAGAGAACGATATAGAGTTGTTTAACTCGACACGAACCCCCCCAATGCGAAATATCCTATATCGCTGCTTTTGCATTCCGTAAAGTTCGAATTTATCGCGCGAGCTGCAGTTTCTAATTAATCCCATTAATTGTGCGTACGAGTGCGTTTCCGCAAAGGCCATCTCGTATGCTCTCAAATGGAAGCTGGCAAGTGGGCGGAGTCGTATTGACCCTGATCACGACCTACTTATTATATCTTCGAGCTATCAATGCACCTCATTATTCATTAAAAAAATATTAATAAATTTATGATCGTGATATGTCGAGAAATCTACAGAAAAATTAAGAATGTGAGGACAAGATTTTCTTTTTTTTTTTCCGAAGGAAAAAAAAAATGTACCGTTATGTCGATAAGATTTTTGTCATTGATTGATTTTTGTACTTTATATATTTATGATAATGGAGAGTTAAAAAAAAAAAGCGTTTGAATTTAGTTGTCGGATTTATAGACCTCGCGGATTTCTCGCGTGTGCAACGTTCTGTATTTATTATTAACGAGCTCGATTAGTCTGTGTGCGTGTGTGTGTGTGTGCATTTATGTTTGTCGGTTTCACTGATTTTCCAACCAGATACATGCCATTTTCCACGCGGCCAGTCTTTTGTGTCAGGGCAATCACTGTATGAACATCTCATAGTCTAAGCGTTCAGCGTATGACCACCTATTTAGAAACGACTATCGGCATTACACACGGAAGATCGGTAGAAAAGAATGACGTCACATTCTTACAAAATCATCTCTCGAGTTGCTGATAAATATGAAAAAATTTCAACTTGTGAAATTTCAATATTTATCGACCAGACAAACTTTTTGTGCAATTGATAATAATAATAATAATAATGATTGGCTAATCATTAATCGTAGTAAATTTGAGAA
This sequence comes from Dyspetes luteomarginatus, assembly GCA_963669185.1. Lineage (NCBI taxonomy): Eukaryota > Metazoa > Arthropoda > Insecta > Hymenoptera > Ichneumonidae > Dyspetes > Dyspetes luteomarginatus. The sequence goes on from OY769903.1 coordinate 30,932,323, forward strand.
AAAAATTGATGAGAAATAAAAATCATTAGAGATCGAAATAGATTGATGACGAAATGACAATTAAATCGCAAAGTCAATCATGTAATAAATATTCTATCGTAAGAAAAAAATTAATAATAAATCACATTATTCATGGTTATGATAAGCAAAATATTTGAGGAAAGCTAAGAGAATTAAAAAAAAAAAAAAAAACAAAACAAAACAAAATGAAAAAATAAAAGGAATCTGGTGAGGACGAGAAGTTTAAGTTCTTTGAGATTTGTGCGCTCGCTCTCGCTCCCTCGCTCGTTGATGCTGCGCGTTCGAACTAATCGGCTCTCGTCGTTGCCCAGAGTGAGACTCGTTCGGCCGGTCGGCAAGAAAAGCAGCATCAGCCACCGACGACCGACGAACGTGCAGCCTGACAGTCGCGCGTTATAAATTACCCTCTTTCAGTATATCGTGGCCCAGAGCTCTCTGCTCTCTCGGCATAGTTTTGTGCCTTGTTGGCTGTCCCGATCGTCTGTAATGGCCCCCTTTTCGTCCATCGGGCAAGAGAGAAAAAGAGCGAGAGAGATAGAGAGAAAAAGAGCTGAGAGAGAGAGAGAGAAAGAGAGAGAGAGAGAGAGAGAGAGAGAAAGAGAGAGAGGGGGGGGGAGAGTCTGTATTCACTGATCGACTTTAACCAACGAGAAAATTTCTCGAGCTCTCTCACCCCATTTCGGTATAACTCTCTGTGTGTGTCCTCTGCTCGCTGTATAAACCCCGTTCGATTGCCCCGACCAACTTCCTCCCTTATACGAGAGTGAGAGAGAAAGAGAGAGAGAGAGAGAGCTCTTTCTCTCTGTATTCGTGTCCTGCTTGAAACTCTGATCAATTGCATCGACAAACTTCTTCCCTCGTGCCAGTGAGAAAGAGAGAGAGAGAGAGAGAGAGAGAGGGGGGGGGGGGAGCAGGACATGTACAATGACCATCGAGATACATTCGTGAAAGCAGAAAGCAGCATTCCAAATCGAAGTGCATTCGATTCACCGACTTTGTGTTTGCGTTTTGTTTCACCTCGAAAACCTCTCGATTTTCTCGTGTGTCGAATTGTACTCCACTATCACTTTGAATGCCAATAGTCTTCATGATCCATTTAGATTTTTTTTATTTTTTTTTAAAGGCGGAGAGAGAGGGAGAAAGAGAGAGGGGGAGAGGGAGAGAGAGAGAGAGACGAATATTTATGGTGAGCTTTTTATGAAATGGTGCCAATTATTTAACGACTATGCAATATTAGTAATTGTGGTTGAATGGTATATTTTACGTTTAAGCAGAAAATAATAGTTTCATGTTAATATAATGAGGCTCGGTTCAATTTAAAAGTTTTAAACTCTATTTGATTTTTCCTAATGATAATAAAATTGCCACGCGACTATAAATATATATATATACATATGTAGTATATTATATATATATAGTAATATATAGTTGTGTTATTTATCCTCAATATTTTTCTCACGTACGTATGTAAAAGTTTTAAACTCTATTTGATTTTTCTTAATGATAATAAAATTGCCACTCGACTATAATTAAAAAAAATATATATACATATATAATATATAATATATATAGTAATATATATCAGTGTTATTTATCCCCAATATTTTTCTCACGTACTTATCTTCTTGAAAATTAATTTTTGTTTCAAAGATATTTTTTTTTTTTTTTTTTTTTTCATCAGTATTGCCATAGTCAAGCTCGCTTTGAAATGTCGAGGTATCGCTATTTCTCGTTGTGCCATTTCAATGCTTGATATACGACGATTTAGTTGGGTACAGGTGGTTTAATTATACACACACACGCACGCATACGCGTACATACGCGCGCGAGTTTGTGTGTGTGTGTGTGTGTGTGTACACGCGTGAGAGTTCTTTCATAAATTCGCGATCGCTCGCGAGAAAACACGAATCACCTTCGAACGTACAGAAAGAACAAGCGAGAGGGGGGGGGGGGGGAGAAAAAGAGAGAGAGAAAAAAAATAAAGAGACAGAGAGAGAGAGAGAAAAAAAATAAAGAGACAGAGAGAGAGAGAGAGGAAAAAAAAGAGAGACAGATTCATTCGTCTCAGGTTCTCGACGGCTCGTTAAATCTCACGTCGACATCATATCCCCAACCTCTGTGAGCTTGAAGGAGAGTATAATATTGCCAGCGTGATTTCATAATGCAATTACCGATCGGTGTGTGTGTGTGTGTGTGTGCTGTGTGAATGATGAGAGAGAGGTGGAGGGTTGGGGATGCAAGTCATTGGAGTTTCTCGACAGATTTTTTTCTTCCTCTCTTTCTCCCCTTTCATCCTCGTTCACCATATGTACGTTTTCTCCCCATCAATATACCGATAATATTTCTATATATAGAATCACATTCACACCTTTCATTTTTCTCTCGTTCCGGCAGTATTTATCCGGCCATATTGTTTTCCTCAAAATATTCACCTGATTCTCCATCTCTTGCATTCAAGATTTTTTTTTTAACAAAATAAAGACTCGTAATTGTCTTCGACAGTCACGTGACGATCAATCGAATGAAAAATCATTCACAATCGTTTTTTTATTTTATTTTTTCTAAATATTCATAAACAATTTTTTAATCTCGAGTTTAAATATTTGGAAATTTAATCTATTCGATCTACTCGATCTATTTGATTTTAATCTATTCCATCTACTCGATCTATTTGAATTTAATCTATTCGATCTACTCGATCTATTTGAATTTAATCTACTCGATCTATTTGATTTTAATCCATATGATCTATTTTACTTTCATATTTTCCGGAATTTAGCTTGCCAGTGAAAATAAACGAATGCCTTTTTCAGACATGCAAATTTACATACAATAATCATAAACGTATCATTTTGATTTACTCCGAACTTTTGGGATTTTTTTCAGAATCCATTCATTAGTTCATTATTATTTCAATATTTCCCAGTCAGCTCACCTACATAAGTATCCAATATGCAGTTTCGTTATAATCACGTAGAAAATTCGGGAAATGAAAAATAAAAATAAAAAAATTGAAAAATTAAGAATTAAAAAATTAAAAACTGAAATATTAAAAATTGAAAAATTAAGAATTAAAAAATTAAAAACTGAAATATTAAAAATTGAAAAATTTAAAATTTAAAAATAAAAAACTGAAATATTAAAAATTGAAAAATTAAAAATTTAAAACTGAAAAATTAAAAAGTTAAAAAATTAAAATATTAAAAATTAAAAACTGAAATATTAAAAAGTTAAAAAGTTAAAAAGTTAAAAAATTAAAATATTAAAAAATCTCTAACATGGAATCACCATATTCGCGATAAGCCCTTCTGGTCTTCAGAGTTCTCTCTCTCTCTCTCTCTCTCTCGCTCGCTCTCGATATGTAGGCCGTACGTTATAATCCGCCAGTTTTATAGCGCTCTCTTGCCAGCATCGGCAACACACACACACACACACACACATGTGCGCGCGTTAAATCTTGATGAGTCTCGCTCTTAAGAATAAAAGGCAGCACAGCCCGAGGTAAAATCAAGGATGGTTGATGCTCGCTAAAGAGAAAGAATGAGAGAAGAAATAGGCACAACTGTGCGTTTTACTATATACATTACTACTATATAGCATGATGCTAGCTGGGAGGGCGTTAAGAAAAGCGTAACCGGCAGTTTAGCGAGGCACGTACATGCGATAAAGTTCCACGGTGAATCGCATCGCGTTCTGTACGTTTATATACACATAGAAGTATATATATACATACATACACATATATATATGTATATATTCATAGATACGTCTATATGTATATATATACATATATAGATACGTCTATGTGTATATATATATACAGATATAGATACGTCTATATGTACATATATATATATATATATATATATATATATATATATATATATATATATATATCAGTAACTCTGGCCCCGGACGACCGATTATGGTTGCACTTCTCGTGTGCAGTTATCACCATGGCGTTCCAGAGGCCTCTCACAGTCGTTCGAGAAGCTCATCGCCCAGCATCTTCACGATATAATACTCTCAAACCGCATTCCCCCCCGTCACCCACCCACCCATCCACCTCACTTCCACAAAAGCGTATTATACGATTAAACTACACCGAGTCAGCCCGATTACAGCATCGAGCTTGCATTCCCATCAATATAATTCGACAAACCGCAAAATCGAACACATTTTTTTTTTTTTTTTTCCTCGCCCATAAAGAGATCGAAATTAATCTCGAATTGTAGGATTATTATGATTATGATCATAATATATTTATGGATAGGATTTTTATTTTAAAAAAATATATATATTTAATGATTTGGAGAGACGATGAATTTAATAAGAAAAGATTCTTTTTTTTTTTTATATTATCAATCATACAGATCGTTATGGGTAGATCGATCGCGCCAAGAACTCTCTGAAATCGTAATCGTCTCTGAGTCGTACACATTCGTTTTCCTTTATCCTGTCTGGCCTGCTTGGAGAAAGTGGTCGCGAACTTCGTACGATTGGTCGATACATTGAAAAATATATTTCGAGAGTTATACTTGCTGTTAATATGTACATATATATATATTAACAGCACAGAATATATATGTATATATATAAATGTGTGTGTATATATGTATATGTATATATATATGTCGATGTATATAAGCAAAGAAACGTCTGTTGAATATTTTTTTGGGCGATCTTCACCTTTCTCTCGAGGAGCACACAATGATTATTTCTCATCGGCCTCACCCATGATGGTTATTAAATATTTCCTTTCGTATCTCCTCTCTCGTCAACGTTTTTATTTTTTTTTTTTTAATTTGTCGTTTGTTTTTTTTTCTCGCTCTAACATACATCGTCTCGTGTATCTTTTTCGTTAATTTTATCAACGACGTACCGTAAAAAAAAAAGTAACAAAAAAATACATTATCCATTAATGCATTGGCCGATAATTTGCTAATGCACACTGGAGGAAATAATGTGTGAGTGAACGGTTGAACGATTCCCATTAGTTGAATCACGCAATATGTGGTTTATTTAAATTTCGCTCATATCTTATCTCAAAACTTTCACCGAGACGAGGAAAAAAAGGAAGAAAGAGAGGGGAGAGAGAGAGAGAGAGAAAAAGAGAGAGAGGTTTATTTTATAGCGACTTTTGTCGTGCATTCGAATCTTCTCTACCCCCCACTAATGTGACGAAACTCGATTATACTGTAAAAGGACGAAAAAAAAAAAAAAAAAAAACGGGAAGTAATAAAAGTTACAACTGATTGCTCTCTGCTTCTTGGCAAGGGATTTTACGTACAGCCACACGTGGGCGTACAATAAAACCGCGAATTGCTCGACGTGTCTCGCAGGACTCGTGAAAGAGGCGAAAGTTTTCGCGGTAAAATTTTTTGGAGAGGCTGAAATGGTCAGGTGCGTCCACGCACGCACGCATGTGTGTGTGTGTGTGTGTGTCTGTGCTGGACCACACGAAGAAAACTCGTTTTCTCAAACTCTTACGGGCAATGCCCGATGAATTGACAGTCGTGTTTTGTTTTTTTTTGCATTTGCAATATTAAATATTATATTTTTCAATGGGTTCAGAATTATAAATTTTATCGTACACCAAGATTTTTATAAATGGGACAAACAATTTTTTTTGTTTTTTTTTAATGTTACAAAAAATTGAATTAATATTATAAATTATATAATTTTTCATATCAATTTTGACAGTCGTGTTTTATTTTTCTTTGCATTTTCAATATTGTATATTTTATTTTTCAATGGTCTAATAAATAAAAAAAAACAACCAACGCACTGAATTATAAATTTTATCGTACACCAAGATGTTTATAAATGGGGCAAACAATTTTTTTTGTTTTTTTTTAATGTTACAAAAAATTGAATCAATATTATAGATTATATAATTTTTCATATCAATTTTGACAGTCGTGTTTTGTTTTTCTTTGCATTTTCAATATTGTATATTATATTTTTCAATGGTCTAATAAATAAAAAAAACAACCAACGCACTGAATTATAAATTTTATCGTACACCAAGATTTTTATAAATGGGACAAACAATTTTTTTTGTTTTTTTTTTAATGTTACAAAAAATTGAATGAATATTATAGATTATATAATTTTTCATATCAATTTTGACAGCCGTGTTTTGTTTTTCTTTGCATTTTCTATATTATATATTATATTTTTCAATGGTCTAATAAATAAATAAAAAACAACCAACGCACTGAATTATAAATTTTATCGTACACCAAGATTTTTATAAATGGGACAAACAATTTTTTTTGTTTTTTTTTAATGTTACAAAAAATTGAATCAATATTATAGATTATATAATTTTTCATATCAATTTCGACAGTCGTGTTTTGTTTTTCTTTGCATTTTCAATATTATATATTATATTTTTCAATGGTCTAATAAATAAAAAAAAACAACCAACGCACTGAATTATAAATTTTATCGTACACCAAGATTTTTATAAATGGGACAAACAATTTTTTTTGTTTTTTTTTTAATGTTACAAAAAATTGAATGAATATTATAGATTATATAATTTTTCATATCAATTTTGACAGTCGTGTTTTGTTTTTCTTTGCATTTTCAATATTATATATTATATTTTTCAATGGTCTAATAAATAAATAAAAAACAACCAACGCACTGAATTATAAATTTTATCGTACACCAAGATTTTTATAAATGGGGCAAACAATTTTTTTTGTTTTTTTTTAATGTTACAAAAAATTGAATCAATATTATAGATTATATAATTTTTCATATCAATTTTGACAGTCGTGTTTTGTTTTTTTTTGCATTTTCAATATTATATATTATATTTTTCAATGGTCTAATAAATAAAAAAAAACAACCAACGCACTGAATTATAAATTTTATCGTACACCAAGATTTTTATAAATGGGGCAAACAATTTTTTTTTTCTTTTTTTGTTTTAATGTTACAAAAAATGGAATCAATGTAATAGATTATATAATTTTTCATATAAATTTTTGAATGCTGTCCACTTATATATTATCCATAGATGATTTGCGTAGAAAAACTTAATCGGGAAATCGCCCTATGGGCTTTTCTCGTCCGTTCTAATCAGTTGCCTGAAATCTATCGGCGTTGTTAATTTTATTGCCGGTTATTCCTCACCCATCATCCCATTTCCGGTTAAACGGTATAACGGAGTTGGGCCCCGGGGTTTGTTTTAACTGGTGTTTGCGTTATCGATCCATCATCTCAAATAGGATGTCTACCACGTTATATATATATATATATATTAATGTAACAAACTGTATTGGTGTATTTACATCGTGGCTGTCTATATAGTTCATTTAAGACCAGCTCTCTGGGCTGATATGAGATATCACGAGAGATGGAGCCTCAAATCCCTCGGGGACAATTTATAACGATTATTATCACTATTAGTTATTTAATTATAATAAAAATATTAATTAATCAATTTTCCAAATGGATCATTTTTTTTTTCATCGATCATTTAATTCTAACTTACCATTAAATTTTAACTCACATAAATTGTTCTATTAAATTCTCCTAATTAAATCTCGAAAATTATTTCATCAGTAAAAATATACTTTCGTTAAAAATTTATAAATATTTTATCCTTTTATGGAAAGGATCAAAATTGTAATATTTACTCGTCTATTATCGCTCTCTGAGGTAACTCATGTGTCCATTCTCTCATCATCTCCTCGTCTTCTCGCTCGTACAATATATATATATATATATTGCTTGTGGCTTCGAGGGATTTCAAAAGTTCATCGAAGCGCACACGACGTCCGTCGGACGTGTAAGCACATCAGCGACGCTAGGAAGCAAAAAAAAAAGAAAGGAGAGAAGACCGAAGAGGAAAAATAAATAACTCGAATAATGAGAGAGAGAGAGAGAGAAAGAAAGAAAAAAAGGGGAGAGATGACGTTGAGCGAGGAAAGAGTAGGCTGAAGAGTGAGCTTCTTCAAGATAATGCGGCAAGAGGTCCAGCGACGACGAGACCGGTTGTCGATCCGGCTGGAGTTGCAGTTCCTTCTCGTCGTCGTCTTTCCTACTCTCTCTCTCACACACACACACACACACACACACACATATATATATATATATATATATATATATATATATATATATATATATATATATATATATATATATATTTATATATATATATATTTATATATATATATATTTATATATATATATATTTATATATATATATTTATATAATAAGTACATGTACTTACGGAGGCTTGAATTCTACACATCTACCAATGAAGCTCGTACATGTTTCATCTTACATTCATGTTATCCTCTCTCGCTCTCCCTCTCTCTCTCTCTCTCTTTCTGGCTCACCCTCCAACACAAATACACACATGCATATATACAACAAAGATGTGCACACACGTGAGCTGCACAGCGGCATCCTCGAGAAAGATGAGTTGTCTCGGATGTACCTGTTGGGCACACAATTCCATCTCTCGTTCTCCTCCCAGTTCCCTTTCGCCGGTTTCTTCCCCGGCATACTCGCTCTCTCATCTCGAGACTTCCCCCTTTCCTCTCTTTGCCCTTCCCTTTTTTTTCTCGCTATTGCATGTGCACCTTACACACTATATATATATACATTACACACTATATTATATTATATATATATATATAATAGCGTGTAATGTGTATATATATGTATATAGAATGTATAATGTGTAGTGTATATGTATATATGCATATATGCTGGTCTCTACGAGCATATGGCATGGGTGACCTTTTTCCTTTGCAAACAAGACCAAGTTTGCGAGTCAAATGTTCAATATACATCATCGAACACACCTGTGTGTATACACGTGTTTTTTTTTTTTTTTTTTTTTTAGCTCTTAAAATATTTCACATCGAATGTGAATTATAGACGAGAATCAGTATCTCGAAATGAAAGAAAAAAAAATCATTGGTAAATGATTTTGTTAGATAAAAAAAAATCTTCCAATAAATGTTATTAATTTTCTTATGTAATTATCAATTGAATTTATAATTAGTGCAAATGTTTTTTTTTTAAATTACTTATAACTTGGTTGAATTTTTTTTTTTTTTGTCATACCAATGTGGGATTCATTTTTGATTAAATATTTGAAAAAAAGGAAAAAAACAAATTTTGTGCATATAATGCATTACATATTGAACACATACATATGTCGAAGCGTCGTTCTCTCTAGCATTCTTTTTTAATTACTTATAACTTGGTTGAAGTATTTTTAATTTTTTTTTGTCATACCAATGTGGGATTCATTTTTGATTAAATATTTGAAAAAAATATAAAAAAACAAATTTTGTGCATATAATGCATTACATATTGAACACATACATATGTCGAAGCGTCGTTCTCTCTAGCATTCTTTTTTAATTACTTATAACTTGGTTGAATTTTTTTTTATTTTTTTTGTCATACCAATGTGGGTTTCATTTTTGATTAAATATTTGAAAAAAAGGAAAAAAACAAATTTTGTGCATATAATGCATTACATATTGAACACATACATATGTCGAAGCGTCGTTCTCTCTAACATTCTTTTTTAATTACTTATAACTTGGTTGAATTTTTTTTTATTTTTTTTGTCATACCAATGTGGGTTTCATTTTTGATAAAATATTTGAAAAAAAGGAAAAAAACAAATTTTGTGCATACAATGCATTACATATTGAACACATACATATGTTGAAGCGTCGTTCTCTCTAGCATTCTTTTTTAATTACTTATAACTTGGTTGAATTATTATTAATTTTTTGTCATACCAATGTGGGATTCATTTATGATTAAATATTTGAAAAAAAGGAAAAAAACAAATTTTGTGCATACAATGCATTACATATTGAACACATACATATGTCGAAGCGTCGTTCTCTCTAGCATTCTTTTTTAATTACTTATAACTTGGTTGAATTTTTTTTTATTTTTTTTGTCATACCAATGTGGGTTTCATTTTTGATAAAATATTTGAAAAAAAGGAAAAAAACAAATTTTGTGCATACAATGCATTACATATTGAACACATACATATGTTGAAGCGTCGTTCTCTCTAGCATTCTTTTTTAATTACTTATAACTTGGTTGAATTATTATTAATTTTTTGTCATACCAATGTGGGATTCATTTATGATTAAATATTTGAAAAAAAGGAAAAAAACAAATTTTGTGCATACAATGCATTACATATTGAACACATACATATGTCGAAGCGTCGTTCTCTCTAGCATTCTTTTTTAATTACTTATAACTTGGTTGATTTTTTTTTTTTTTTTTTTTATCATACCAATGTGGGATTCATTTTTGATTAAATATTTGAAAAAAATATAAAAAAACAAATTTTGTGCATATAATGCATTACATATTGAACACATACATATGTCGAAGCGTCGTTCTCTCTAGCATTCTTTTTTAATTACTTATAACTTGGTTGATTTTTTTTTTTTTTTTTTTTTATCATACCAATGTGGGATTCATTTTTGATTAAATATTTGAAAAAAATATAAAAAAACAAATTTTGTGCATATAATGCATTACATATTGAACACATACACATGTCGAAGCGTCGTTCTTTCTAACAGTTTTTTTTTAATGTTGTTCCTTTCCTCTTACTTTTTGTGTGTCAAGCACTTGTAAGGGACGAGAATGTGTACGGGAGTCCATCATTCTATGAACTCACACACGCACACACACACACACACACACACACACACACACGAATTCTCTAGATAGTCTCGAGTGTCTTTGACTTTTTCATACTATTGCGATCTTCTGCTGTTTCGCTCGTGCCTTGCAATTTATATATATATATATATTTATATATATTTATATATATTTGTATATATATATATATATATATATATATATATATACCCACACATGCATACAAATACTCGACGCGTTCTTGTCTTGTTCGTCCTGCAGACGACGCGAAGGAGGAGATAGTGCCGCCACCAGCAGCGCGAATTGCCGCCAATATACGAGAGAGAATGAGAGAATGAGAGAGAGAGAGAGAGAGAGAAAGTTAGGGGGGGTGATCCTCTCGTAGCGCACCTGACACACGAGCTGCTCGCGCTCGAGAGAGTCCCCCCTGAAAATCCGAGCTTCGCTATCCTGAACGTCAGTATACGTTGATCGCGCTTACAGCCACGATCGGCTCTGAAGCTAAAACGATCGAAAGCTCCAACTTCGCGATTTTTCCAAACATTATCGAGCAAAGTTTTCATATATCATGAGAAATTAGTTTTTTTTTTTTTTTTTTTTTTTTTTTCTGTGATTACGATAAAGTGAATAGCAGCATATAATTATTATAATCGTATTGTGAGATAGCAAATTTGTTATCTTTTTTGCGAGAGTAAGGGAATAATTATATAATTTCTGATGGAATTTTCATTGAGAGAAGAATAAATGGGAAGAATTCGAGATGATCAAAGTTTATGGATTTTTTTGATAATTTATATATTATTTTTTTAGACTGCTTTTTAATATTTTTTTTAAACAACGGATTATTGTCTTTGATTAATTAAATTTAATTTCCATATCGATTTAATAGATTTTTATAAATTATCGATTGCATCTCATTTACAAAAAAAAAAAATTATTCTCATATTATCGACACATCTGCCTCGTCGATTTCTCCAAGATTCTTACAAATTGTTATTATGTCGGCTCGATAATTTCAACATGTATCGATCAGAGAGAATAATGCTTCTCATCGTCCGTTGCTCCTAATGACTCTCGTGGCCCGATTTCCCTTCAATAATCGATTCTTCAGAGTATATACATCCATAATATTCATATACATATATGTATATATATATACATTCATATATATATATATATATATATATATATGAATATACATAATATTTATATACATATATATATGTACAAAAGAGTTAATAACAATCATAAGCCCCCACACATTGAGCGAGACGAGAGACGAGAGGCAAAGCAACTGGCGCGAGAGAGGCACGAGCGGTGGTTTACGATATCGATAACGGTAAACTCGTAGGAAAGTAGCCGAGGCACAGGTGTCCTCATTGGCCACAAGCGATCCCAGTTCATTCTCGAATCAAATTATCAAACTTGATAAAAATATTTAAAAAATTTAAAAAAAAACAAAACAACAAACAATAAAGAATCTTCCGATGCACGATGAAGAAAAAAAAATTAAAAAAAATATCATCTCAAATTCTCCCGACTACATATCAACGTGTCTCTCAATATATTACCATCGGGAAATCATGCCAAGTAATTCTTGTCTCTTTGTGCGATAGATTATAGCTCAAGGGTCAAGGGTCAATAGGGCGAGAAAGAGAAAAAGGGTCAGGGGGAGAGAGAGAAAAAGAGGAAGAGAACTTTCGTCGAGAGGAACGCCATTGAAAACAGTAAATGAACAAACGGACCACCTTAAAGTGCCTATAAAAGTTTCAATTTAAAAAAAAAAAATCTAAACTGTACGATTTATATTATCCCTCAGACTGTGTATATATATATGTGTATATTGAACTGGCAAAGTCCTCATTGTACATTGCAATCGAGTTCAACGAGAATTCCAACGGATCTTGTTCTGAGTTCATTCACAAACTCGACCCTCGAGCGATAAGGAGATATATATATATGTATATATATATATATATATATACAACGCTCTCTCGCAATTCCCTGCATCGTCTCTCAGAGGCCTTCTAGTGCTGCATCGAGAAACGTTTGACTTGCAATCGTGTCGATATTGATTGTTTTTTTTGTTTCTCAATCTCAAAAAAAATTCGAGGTGAAAAAAAAAAAACGAGACTGAAAAAAAATCCTGAAAAATAAAATTTTGAAGGAAAAAAACTTTGGAGGTAGATAAAAAATCGTTCGGAGTTCTCGAATTCAAAGTGTGACGAAGGGAGGTGAGAAGAGATGAGTGGAATTTGGAAAGGCAAAGAAGGTTATCCCGGGAGCATCTCGAGTGAGTGAGAATCATTGGGTTCAAGCAAAACCCGAGGGCATAAGTATCTATATATTCAACCGATATATAGCTATATATATACATATATATATATACCGAAAGGAAGAAGAAGAAGCAGAAGAAAAAAAAATATCTCGATACTCAAAGCTCGAAGGGAGGCGCGAGAATTCGGTGGGGCCGGCTAACGGATAACGGGTCTGGGTCGAGTCCTCTCGATCTCGATCTCTCTCTCTCTTTGACTCGTTGGGCTCTGCACAGCGAGGACGAGAGTAAAGAGGAAAATAAGGAAAAAAGGAAAATGTCTTCGGCGAAAAGCTGCCCGAGGGTAGGCGGGGGTGGACAGAGGCCTGGAACCGGTCAAGTGTGGTCATCGAGTATGATCGGTGGAACGAGACTCTCAAAAGCAAAAAGCAGCCCAAACGTCTCAAAACAGCCAACGCCTACGCTAAGAACACCAACAATAACGAGACTCGAGAGCAGCTCTCAGATTGTTCAAACGACGAAAAAAAATTCTCCACACGGTCTGATCCCAAGGGCATCAACGATAACGAATAAAACATCGAGAATAATCGCGTCAGGTAGAAATGAAAATAATGTGACAATCGTTGAAATATCACCGAGAAATAACGAGCAGACTTCAACGATTTCTTCCTCAAAATTTATTAACTCTGGCCGAGTTTCCAGTACAATTAACAGATCGATAAATTTAACAAAAAAAAATGAGATGAAGAAACGTGGCAATGATGGTATATCTTGTACCATTCTAGAAGATAGGGCCTTATTGAAAAAGGGCCTTAGCTCCACACCGGAAAAAGTCCCAAGAAAAACAGATTCGATGAGAAAAAAATGTCTCAGCCGTTCCACGAGCTTGTGGAATGTACCAGCAGACACTGACCATCATGGAACTGTTAATAATGGCGATGGTAGAAAAAATCATCGACAGATATTGGGCTCAGAGCCCAAAAAGGATCCTCGGTATGAGAAAAATTTAATCAAGAGCAATTTAAATCGTGCAACCAGCTTATGGAACGTTCCATCTGACAGCTGTGGCAAAATTTCAAGAGCAAGATCGGTCTCTGGACTGAGACCGAGTAAAATTCCCCTCTTGACCCAACATTTTGGTGGCGGAAGTCAAATTAATCTTGGCCAATCTCTCGCTGATCTATCGAGCGTAGATCGGTTCGCAGAGAAATTACGACCGAGAATAATTAACTTTGACGAGGTCGACAAAGCCCCAAGTGTTAATAATATTTATGAAAATTTTCACGAGGTCAATGCAACGAGACATGAGACCGATGATAAAATTATAAGGTCAGGACCAATTTATGAAAATCTCAAAGACAGCAAGAGATTTTCTTCTGGTCTCGATGTATCCTCGATCGATCCAACTCAAAAGAACAAAAATCAAATTACAAGAACGATGTCATCAAATTTTGATACTCGAACATTTGATTTGGAAAAAAGAGCTGCGGAATTAATGGCTGAGCTTGACGATGATGATGATGATGATGATGAGTCGATCGATGACATCATCGAAATAATCCCAAATAAACCTAATCGTGGAATAATCGATACGAGAAAAATGATAAATCCTGTCGTTAACAGCAAAGAAAATCTTACGAAAAATTCCGAGATTTTGGAACGTCGAACTTTTGCTAAAAGTCAGGAGAGTCTTCACTCGAGGCGAGAACCGGAAATAAGCATTCAGGAGATTCGTCGTAATTGGGAAAAACAAATAACACGTAGTCAGATTTCCGAACCACCGGAAATTAAAACAAAATCCACCGCAACATCGAGAATTAATAGCGTTACGGTTAATCTTACGAAAAAGGGAATTTCTCCTAATTCCGAGATAACTCTCGAAGGGAGAAAATCAATCGCGAGTGTAAAGAGGACAAAGGACATTGAGCATTTGGTGAATTTTTTTAATTGCAAAAATACAGAACCAACGAAAGAAATAATTCAGGAGACGTGGCCAAAGTTGAAAGATTCACCGGTTATGATTATCGATCAAGTGACCGCCGGTATAATTAAAAAGGATAAGGAAAAGGATGAAAAAAATAATGGATACGTCTCTGATGGAAATTGCTCGGAAGACAGTGGTCATATGAGCAATGAGAATGATGTGGAATGGAAAGAAGATTCGCATCAAGAGCTCAAAAGTTTGCAGAAGAGCGAGAGATTTTTGAAAGAAATTATTCATGATTTAGACTCGAGTCTAGAAAGGACTATTGAAGTTTTTGACGCTACGCCGATCGTACAACGTTTTGTCCCTGCTGAGGAGACCAAAAAGAGAAATTTAAAGAGCAGCCTATCAACTTCGAGTGGCGCTAGTAGCATCGACAGCTGGGAAGAGACCTCGAAAAACACAAAGACAATCACGAGTGTCAGAAGATTTGAGGATAACGCGACCCCGGAAATTTTGACGAGCGTCAAGGTCGAGAGATCCCCGTTAGAGGTCAACAGTGAACAGGTCAAATTTTTATGTCAGTTTTGGATTATTTTTCGTGGGCTCATTTATTTTTTTTATTTCGTTTTGTCTTCTTTTTTTTTTTCCACAACTACAGCCAAAATTCTGGGACCAGTTTTTATGAAATTTTGCGAGTTTCTCATTTAACAATTAACTCGAAAAACTTGTAACAATTATTTTTTTTTTTTTCCCCAAACAACAAAAATTGTTATCTCTGAGACTCATAGAAGTTGCTGATGCCGAATTTTTAGTCAAAATAATAAATTGAACAACGGCCCAAAAAGTATGGCCAAATAAAATTAGATTTAATATGAAAAAGGGATAATATGAAAATGGAAATGAATAATTTTTATAATGTTAATTCATTCTAATATTGACTCGATAAAAAAAATAAAAATTAAGGGTGTCAAGTCTGCTCTCGGAATCGCCACTTTGAGAATTTGAGACAGACAATGATGCGATTAAAAATCAATATTCGTATAAATGCGATGAACTTTTTCGAGTCTGGAGACGAAAAAACCGGTTTAAACAAATCCGATCATAGTAATAAAAAAATAAACGAGCATAGTCTTCTTTCGAGAGAAAATAAATCCTTTCGCTGACAAATTCGAAAAATTTAGGATCCAAGGTCATTCAAAATTCTCTCGATGTATTTAAATTCCCATGCGACTCTCGTGGCGCATAAACAAAAAGAGAAAAGGAGTTTGATGATTTTTTTCGTACAAGTCACGATGTTGAATTCACGTCATCGAGCACAGGTTCGTCGATCGCGTGAAAGTTTTTTTTTTTTTTTGTTATTTTCAATTTATTATTTCTCCCTGGAGAAGATTTATTCTCACTGGGTCACCGATCCCGATGACCTCGAGTTCCTCTTGACCCAATGTCTTAGAGCGGAACGGCGGGGCATCAGTCACAAGCGTCTATCTCTCTCGATGAGGCTTCTCGAGCAAAAATAATTCTCCTTGCGTAACGATCCTCGTGTTTTTTTTTTTTTTTTTTTTTTTTCCCCTCTATCTATATATGTGCAATTTTATCAAAGAATTTGTAATTTTTTCGCTAATTATAATTTAACTTTTTCACGCCTTCTTTCATTCCCCCGACAGATATTCTTCCGGTCCGGAGCTCTTGAACGCCTTGAGTCTCAGCGTGACGAGAAATTAACCGGTCACATTATTCTACTTCAAGCAAGATGCAGGGGCTATTTGGCACGCAGAAAACTCAATACACTCAAGGTAATACAATTTTTTCTAAATAATGAAATGAAGTGAAAAAAAAAAAATCAAATCCACGATTTTTAAAAATGATAAAATATTTTTTTTTCATTGATTTTTTTTTTTGCTAATTTGTGATCAACCCTCCGTGTGTAAAATATATTTTTCGAGACATCGTGTACGTAAATTGGTTCCTTTAAAGACTTTAAAATTCTTATCCTTTAAAATTTTCCTTATATTTATATGAAAATTATTATATTATTTTTTTAATTTTAGCTTCAAGATTTGGCAGTGAGATGCATACAGAGAAATGTGAGAAAACTCATGTCTGTTCGAGAATGGCCATGGTGGAGATTGTATGTGAAAGTCGCACCTCTCTTGAACGTTCATCGTACCGAGGATCAATTAAAAGCTCGAACGGTGAGTTTACAATAAATAAATAAATAAATAAATAAATAAATAAAATTATTTTTAATAATAAATAAAAAAAATGGCGTTTGAATAGCACTTGGCATTGCATTGGTAGATGCGAGGCAACTGTTGTACATTATCTTGTTTTTCGAGTCCCTGAAACTTTTTGACACTAACCGGAAGTGATGAATACGAGAAGAGCAGAGTGACAAGAAGCCTGCAGTAAAAAACTCAAAGCTCGCGTTTATATTTACATAGAAAATTTTATCAGTAAAATAGAAGCTCCTTGACTCTCGCGAACTATCCTGATCTCGGGCCAAAAATTTTGAAATTCTTTATGCCTTTGTGCAGGAGGAATTGGAGGTACTGAGAGCAAAGGTCGAGAGGCTGGAGCAGGAGAGAAATCATCTGAAGCACGACAACGACAAACTCGAGGCCAAGGTGGGTTTAATTTAATTACGTAAAATTATTATTAACTTAAATAATTTACAACCCAATTATTATTTTTTTTTTAACTTCTATTTAGCACTAAATTTGTAACAATTTTTTTCCCATCGATTATTTTTTCATGAATCAAAAAAATTATTATAAAATCCTTAAAAATATATTTTCAAAATATTTTTTTTGCTAAAAAAAAAACCTCAACACGTCAAAGCGGGATAGACACCGTTAATTTTTATATTTATTTGTCCTCCAGTGATAAAAAGAAACGATGCGAAAATTTAAGAAAATTTTCCGATATAATTAAGAACGAAATTTTTTATCTGAAGTGTTTTGGGGCTTTTTCTCCATTGGCACATTTTTAAGTATCATAACCAGCATTGGCTATTCACCGCTATAATACCATCAAGTTCCCGACAGCATAGAATTGGAGCTCGTAAATGCCCGTTGCTACATGCCGTTTTTTGTCGACGGTGCAATTTAGTCACGAGTTAATTAAACCACTTAAACAGCTATCGCGAAGAGCCTCGTGTCGAGGGGTGGGGGAAGTTGGTACTTAGTTTCGACGCATACACAGTGCGGTTTAAAATCCCTCCCGAGAGTCTCACTCCCGAGAGTGAGACACTGTCCTCCAAGTCCTCCACAGTTTACGATCTACTATCGTAGTGAATTTTCTTTCTTGCGATATATTCTCGCCAAAACAACATATATTCTAACCCAAAACAACATAGAGAGCTTCAAAAATACACGAATAATCCCGCCCTTTCTTTCTCTCTTCCTCTCTCTCTCTCTCTTCCTCTCGTGTTTCGAATGTTAACAACTCATAAGGATAATCAAAGAAATTACGAGACTTTGTAAAATAAACGCATACACAGTGCGATTTAAAATCCCTCCCGAGAGTGAGCCACTGTCCTCCAAGTCCTCCACAGTTTACGATCTACTATCGTAGTGAATTTTCTTTCTTGCAATATATTCTCGCCAAAACAACATAGAGAGCTTCAAAAATACACGAATAATCCCTCCCTTTTTCTCTCTCTCTTCCTCTTTCTCTCTTCCCCTCTCTTTATTTCTCTCTCTCTCTCTCTCTCTCTCTCTCTCTCTCTCTCTCTCTCTCTCTCTCTCTCTCTCTTCCTCTCTCTCTTCCTCTCTATCTTCCTCTCTATCTTCCTCTCGTGTTTCGAATGTTAACAACTCATAAGGATAATCAAAGAAATTACGAGACTTTGTAAAATAAACGCATACACAGTGCGATTTAAAATCCCTCCCGAGAGTGAGACACTGTCCTCCAAGTCCTCCACAGTTTACGATCTACTATCGTAGTGAATTTTCTTTCTTGCAATATATTCTCGCCAAAACAACATAGAGAGCTTCAAAAATACACGAATAATCCCTCCCTTTCTTCCTTTCTCTCTCTCTCTCTCTCTCTCTCTTTCTCTTTCTCTTCCTCTCGTGTTTTGAATGTTAACAACTCATAAGGATAATCGAAGAAATTACGAGACTTTGTAAAATAAAAAAATTAACATTTGAAATGAAACAAAAAAAAAGCTCTCAAGTGCCACAAACAATTTTTAAAAAATGATTTTATATTGAGTGTTTTAAAAGTTTCATTCTTAAACACTCGAGTCTATGATTGACGGCCGCATAAATATTATTCGAAGGCTCCGAAAGTAAAAAGAAAAAAAAAATTACGAGAGACACGTGAGTACGAATGTAAATAAATCGGTTATTTAGTCAAGGGTGACTCGAAAAATTCACATGTTGCATAAACGATCGCTGTTCCAACTTTCGTTCTATTTTTTTTTTTTTTCTACTCCCCAATTTACTCGACCTGGCTCGTGCATAAGAAAATTAAAAAAAAAACAAGGAGGGAATTCCCTAGCTCGTTGCGTAACGACCTCATCGCTCACTAAATCAAATTCATCATTCGTATGGGTCCAAAAAGAAATGATAATGTTGTCTCTTTTGGTTAGGCTTTTTTTTTTTTTTCTCGCTCTGACCTTTTGCTCCCATTTCGATAGTCGCGTGCCACCGACCAATCTCGACCAGTGGGCGGAGATGGTTGATGATGGTCCATTAAATATTCCGAGAACGATCGCTCTTTTTCTCGAAACTTTACTCGGAATTTCCGACTGAATGTTATGATTTTTATTTTTTTTCTTAACAATTTCATGTCGAAAAAATTGCTTTTGCTATGAAACTTGGATTTTTTTTAATTTTTTACACAAAGGTCGTGTGATTTTTCCAAAATGGATGCTAGTCACGATTCTTATTTAAAAATTGCAAAAACGTGAATGAGAAAAAAAAAATGATTACGTTACAGCTCCGAATATTTTAATCGATTGTTGTATTTAAAAAATGCAATTTTTGCACTTTTTTTTTTTTTCAAAGTTATTTTTAGTAGAATAGAAATAATTTTATGTTGGAAATAACGTTTTTTGACTTGAGAATCTCGAATTATTTCGAGATCCTCAGCTTATGCTCAGATCTTTCCCAGGCAGGCTTTTTCTCGAATTAATTCGCAAACACACACACACACACAGAGACGATTCTTCCGGTGAATTTTCACTCGATGCCGGATGCATATGACTCGTGTGTTGATTCCCTCGCTCCACCCTCACTTACTCAATTTAAATCTCCTCCTCCTCTCTCTCTCTCTCTCTCTCTCTCTCCCTCTCTTTCTCTTTCTCTCTCTCTCTCTGCCTCTCGCTTTATCTCTCTGAGCTTGGACTCTTCGATTTTTTATCCATTCGCCTCTCATCGTGTACTTGGCGAATGGCCAAAAGACGGTTTGCTCTTTCTCAGAATAACTCGGAGGTGACCAACTCACTATATATCTAACATGGCAGCGACCATCACCACCACCTCAAGTCGAAATATCGGGGTGGCAGTGTAGTCGGCTCGTAACTCGCCGTCGATCCGGATGTCGATTACGCAACGTACAAAACGAAAAACGATAAACGAAAAAAAAAAAAAATTAAATTAAAAACCAAAAAAAAAAAATTAAAAACACGAAACGAACTTAAATTTCAAGTGATTGATAAATTTTTGACCCAAACATATATTATGGAATTAATTATTAAATTGACAAAAATTATTTATAAATTGCAGACATTTAAAAATAAAAAATAATTTTGAAATAATAAAAATGATTGGCACGATTTCGATTTGAGGAAAATTCGCGATAATTTTGAATATAAAAATTTAAAAAAATGCCTTTATCACCGACATTTTTCGTGCGTGGTCCACCCTCGCGGTTATCATCACCAGCATCACCACCATATCGTCTCAATAATGTTAACGATGAATCATCGAGTTCATTTGCAAATAATGGATTATCATCAACAAGTCCCGAGCCAAATAGTTTGAGCTCAATGGCGAGCAACAATTCATTGAGACGTCCGCCATTACCACCGAATAATTTTAAAACGAGACCACTCAATAAATTGGCAATTATAAGATCAAATAACACAGCTAGCATAGTCAGTCGAAGTCCATCCCCAAATTTATCGTTAAGCTCAAAATTGTGCAGATCGACAACTCCCTTAAATCGAACCTCGAGATCATCATCGAGTCTCTCGATTCACGATCGAATGTCAAATTCGCCAACTCCACGTCGAGTTTATCCACAAAACAGTCCGAAAAATAATTTTGACTCTGATTTTGCGGAATTTTCGTCAAAGGAACAAGCCCCAGTTGTTTTTGACGCGAGTTTAAATTTCGTTCTTGGAATTGAGAAACAAAAAGTACGACAATCTTTTAGACCAACTGCATCACATTTGGAACCAACAACAGCATCGTCCTTGCTCTCATCCAAAATTGCTCAATTTCTTCATCGGACCGATCATATTATGGAAGAATGGCGAAGTTTGGGTCACAAAGACGATACTGATGAACTCGAATCTCTCACTTCATTGCCACACAATGATCGTCATCGAAAACTCGGCAGGAGCAAAAGCGCGACGAATATTATGATAAAAGGATTTCAGTATTTTAGTCGTGCTAATAGCGTAGCGAGAAGCCCCTCAGGATCGAGCGCTAAATTATCCTGTCTCGATGAGGACAGAACACTCTCCGAGTGCAACGACGATGAGGTTAGACTTTTGGGGAGAAAACTACGAGGAAATTTTTTCAAATTAAGGAGAAATCTTCGATCCTCTGACCCCTCTGAACTGTTGATCATTATTTTAGCGACAGTTTTAACGTCATTTTTAATTATCTTTATCATTAAGAAATTTATAAAGATTATTTGAATAATTAATGAATGATTTTTTATTATTTGCTAAGAATAAAATTTTTATTTCATTCGAATAAAAATGTATTTTTAGAATCCTGACAATTCTGACCAAAGGACGTTCCAGCTTAAATAATTCAGCGATGTTACTTAATTTTCTAAAAAAAAAAATTGATAAAATTTTAAACTCGCCATAGTGATAATTTTTTGTCGACTTTCCAAGTACCGAAATATATTTCATTAAATTACGCACTTGAACGTTAATTGACAAGATTTTTTTTCATCATCTTTTATTATTGTGTGATTATTGATTAGGATTTTTTTTTCGACTTTTTACTGAATTGGATTTTGTATGTTTTTCTTGCAGTTGAGCGTAATGTCAGCAGATTTTGCAGAGGAACACTCAACGTCTACTCTCGCAGCTGAGAGAATAGACGCCGAGACGTCTGAGCGTTTACGTCTCGAGCGTGAACTTCAGGATGTCACTGAGACAAATAAAAATCTTCAACAAACGACCGAGCGTCTCGAGATGGAATTGCTGTACGCTCGTGCTGCCGATCTCAATGGACTTACGTCCGATCTTGAGGACGGTGAGGATGGCGGTGTGTACAAACAGAGATACGAGCACGCTATAAGGGAATTGGAATTTACTAAGAGAAAAATGGCTCAACAGCACGAGGACGATCTCGAACAGCTCGTTGGGCTCAAGAAGCAGCTCGAGAAAAAGGTAATTCAAAAATTTACATCTTACCAAAAAACTCCAAATAAAATATTATAACAAAACAAAACAAAAAATCATATATTTTTCAAATTAACTAATCAATTTAGTAATTAACAAAATTTTTAACAAATATAAAAATATCACAAATATATTTATAATTCAATAATATTTCAATGATTATTCATCAATTTTTCCATTACAACGAGAGAAAATATTTCGCTCTCGACAAGATTAGACTCTCGTAAAATTGTGAAAAACATTTTCAATCGGAAATAAATGTATAAACACACATTGGCCACAGTCGAAATGGCTCTGAGCTAAAAATAATCTTTCGATATATATATATATATATATTCGATATATATGAGAGAAGCACGAAATGATTTTGCTTGGAACTGATTTTGGTTTACGTACACGCGTATTACATACACATTTGCAATGCATATATATGTTACGCTAGTGGCCTATAGTATCGTGCCAGTTGCAAATCCGTTTTCCAGGACAGTTTGTTTTGGCCAGGATATATTCCCGACCTACATCACTTTCTGGCTCGACTTTTCTCACGAATAATGATGATAATAAAAATAATAATAATGAAAATAATTATCAAAATAATAATAATAATAATAATAATAATAATAATAATAATAATACATAACACTGTTAAATACGGCTGTAGAGTATCTCTACAAGTAGAAATTTACACGCCAGTTACGCCGACCATCCAAATAGGTGGCGCTGATTTTGGTTTATGTACACGCGTATTACATACACATTTGCAATGCATATATATGTTACGCTAGAGGCCTATAGTATCGTGCCAGTTGCAAATCCGTTTTCCAGGACAGTTTGTTTTTGCCAGGATATATTCCCGACCTACATCACTTTCTGGCTCGACTTTTCTCACCAATAATGATGATGATGATGATAATAATAATAATAATAATGATAATAATAATAATAATAATAATAATACACAACACTAGTCATAAATTTACGTTCGCGCAAATTTTCTAAATCACCGGTGCTGAAAGATATGACGATTATTATTTTTATCTCACACCTCGTTTATCACAGCTCGCTGATGCTTATGAGGAAGTCGAGGAGCAACGGCAGGTGGTTGGTCAGTGGAAGAGACGAGTACAAAAGCTCAACGGTGAGATGCACGACCTTAGACTTTTGCTCGAGGAACAAACAGCAAGGAACAATCTTCTTGAGAAGAAACAGCGCAAGTGAGTTACAAAAGAATTTTTTTGTAACCAAAAAAATGACCTTTTTTTTAATGAATTTTAATAAAAAAATTTTAATGACTTTTAAAATTGAGAGATTAATTAGATTGTATTCATTTATTAAAATTTAATTCAAAGTAATTCCATTTGAATATTTTTCACGACTCTGGCAAATTCACGATCACATTTCTCATAATTTTACGAAATTTTTATAAAAAATGAAAAAAAAAAAAGTATTAAATAACGTTATAAAAAAATATTGCGAAATAAATATTGGAAAAAATAAGTTGTGTAGTTTCGTTTAAAGCGAATAAAATTAATTATTTGTTTGAGTGATCAAAAGGAAACTCTTTAAAAATTTGTCGAGAGTTTTCGTGTTTTGTATACCGGCCACCGGCGACAGCCGGCTCGCTCTATTCTCATTTCATCCCAACCGCAACAAGTGTCTTGGCCACGTGCCAGGTCAACACGGAATAATCGTGCTCGAGAGACAGAGAGAGAGAAAAAAAGAAAGAGAGAGGAGAGAGAGAGAGAGAGAGAGAGAGAGAGAGAGAGAGAAAGAGAGAGAGAGAGAGAGAGAAAGAGAGAGAGAGAGAGAGAGAGAGAGAGAGAGAGAGAGAGAGAGAGAGAGAGAGAGAGAGAGAGAGAGAGAGAAAGAAAAAGAGAGAGAGAGAGAGAGAGAGAGAGAGAGAGAGAGAGAGAGAGAGAGAGAGAGAGAAAAAGAGAGAGAGAGAGAGAGAGAGAAATGATCGATAGTGAGGACACTCACACGCTAAGACAGACCCATAGAGAGATGAGAAGGGCCCAGTGCCAACTATCTGTACATATATTGAAAATTGAATACCCCGGAATAGAAATCCAGGAGGGCAAATCGCCCCCCCCCCCCCTCTTTTTTGTATGCAAGTCATTTTGAAAAGTCGATCGTTCAAAGACTCCTCTCATGACATCCTAACATAAATTATCTCTTAGATTCGATGCCGAGACGCAAAATCTTATGGACGATTTGCGACAGGAGAAAGCACAACGCGAACGTCTGGCACGAGAGAAAGAAATTGCCATTGCTGAGAAATTCACCGTAGAACAGAATTTGAGCGTAAGTTTTTATTTATTTTTTTCTTTCTAATTTTTTATGGAAAAATTAGGAGATTTTTTTTTATAAATATAAAAATCATAAGGTAATTATTTAAATAATTATATTTTATAAATTAATATTGAAGATAATTTTTCCACTAAATTCAAACAATGTAGGGAGAAAAAAAAACAATCGAACAGTAAACTTTAAATATTTATTTGTCGAGTCAGTGAAGGATTTTTTGACAAATACGAGGGTGCTGGGCAGGGGGGATAAAAATGTAATTTTTTTTTTTTTTAAGGACGCGAGACTCGAGATTGAGCTACAAGAGGAGAGACTTCACACTCTAAGTCAGGAACTCGAGGAGATGACTTTCGGTGGTAAGACCGAGGAGGAAGTTGCCCAATTGAAAAAGGCAAAACACGAACTCGAGAAAAAGGTCAAGGATCAGGAGGAGGAACTCGATGACTTGGCGGGACAAGTGCAGCTGTTGGAACAGGCAAAATTACGTTTGGAAATGAGCATTGAGCAACAACGTAAGGAGATGCGGAAAGAGATGCAGCAACGTGACGAGGAGCTCGAGGATTGTCGTGGCAATGCGCACAAAAAGGTCAAAGCCCTCGAGTCTCAATTGGAAAACGAGCACGAGGAGAGAACTATACTGTTGCGGGAAAAGCACGAGGCTGAAAGGCGCCTCCATGCATTTGAGGAACAGGATCGTACCGATCGTGCTGCCGAGGCTGAAATTACTCAGAGGTAGGAAACAAAAATTTAAATTGTCTTTTTGGTATGGGAAATAAAAGGTTTTTTTTTTTTTTTTTTTAATTTTTTTTTAATTTTTTTTTACTTAATACGAGAATGGTAAAATTGGCAAAATGGCAAAATTTATCAAATGCTAAAATTAACCAATAAATAGATAAATCGAAAAACAGGGCTGATAATATTTAATTATTTATGAAATGGGGCAATTTATGACAAATTGACAAATTAACCAACAAATAGATAAATCGAAAAACAGAGCGATCTGATATTTAATTATTTATGAAATGGGACAATTTATGAAAAATTGACAAATTGACAAATGGAAAAATTACGCATATATAAGGATATTGGTGGACAGAATTTGACAATTATCAAAAATTAATTAAATATTTATTAAATCGTGCAATTGATAAACTAAAGAAAATTATCAAATGTAACAATTTACCAAATGGGATAATTGATTAAAAAATGTGACAATTTATGAAAAATGGACAAATGGTTAAATGGAAAAATTACGCATATATGAGGAAATTGGTAAAATTGAAACATTGACAGAATTTTACAATTATCCAACTAGAAAAATTAATGAAATAAAATAATTTATTAAATCGTGCAATTGATAAACTCGAACAATTGATAAACTAATGAAAATTATCAACTGTGACAATTTACCAAATGGAATAATTGATTAAAAAATGAGAAAATTTATAAAAAATGAGAAAAAAAAAAAACATAATGTTTGTTTTTCAGGCTCAAGAGGGATCTAAAGAGAACTCGTGCCCTTCTGAGAGACGCTCAGACAATGCTCGAACGTTCCAAAGGCGATTCGACGAGCAAAGCTGCCCTTCGACAGCTGAAAAATCAGCTGGAGGACGCAGAGTGTGCACGATCCGTTGCTGTGAAGGCCAAACAGGCCCTTGAACAGGAATTAAACGAGACGCAGGCAGCGCTCGAGGAAGCTTCACGGTCAAGATCCGAAGCTGAGGAACGCGCCAATGCGGCAAATCGCGAGAGAACTGAGTTGGTTTCACAGCTTGAAGAAAACGAGGAAGAATTGGCAGAGGTAAAAAAAAAAAAATATTTTGTTAAATAAAAAATTGTGAGAATAAAACGAAAAAAAAAAAAAAATCTTTCACATTAATTCGGTCGATTTTGTTTTTTTTTTTTTTTTCAGGTGTTGAAAAAATATCGCGCAGCCGTACAACAAGTAACGGCCGAGCAGGCGCAATTGCAAGAATCACAGGTACAAATAGCAGCATTAGAGGCTGAAAAATCCTCACTGAAGGATCAACTCAATGAGCTCAGTCAACGATTGGAATCTGTGGAACAATTGGGCGATCCAACTGCCAACAGTCTTGCCACGAGAAGATTAGAATTTCGTGCCAAGGAACTCGAGAGTAAATTGGAACTTGAGCAAACAACTCGAGCTCGTCTTGAGGTAATTATTAATGAAAAATAATTATTATGAAAAAATTGATGAATTGATTGAAAGTAATAAGAATTTTTTTTTTTTTAAATAAAATAATAAGAAAAAAAGATAATAATTTTATTTGGTTTTGTTTTTTTTTTGACAGACTCAAATTGCCAGACTCAAAGAATCCGTCGATAAATTACAAACCGAGACTGCTCTATTACGAACGAAGGAACAAACCGCACAGGATGCAGCGAGACGATTGCAAAGATCGTTGCGCGAGGTCAGAGACGAGGCGAGCTCGGCAACAGCTCGCGAGCAAGAAGCCACGAGAGCACGACGCGATCTCGAAAAGGCTCTCGAGGCTGCCGAAGCCGAGACAAAAGTTGCACGAGACGATCTCAGACTCGCATTACAAAGAATCGACGATCTACAAAGCGCCATACAGGGAGAACTCGATCTGGATTGTAGCGAGGAAGCAACCAGTGAGAATAGTGATAGGTATGTTTTTTTATATCACAATAAAAAATTCATACCTTTCATTTCGTTCGTTTGAAATATTATTGATTAGAGTAATAATTTATTTATTGCGACTTTTTAATAATTTTTTTTGATAATCAGTGAGAATAGTGATAGGTATGTTTTTTTATATCACAATAAAAAATTCATACATTTCATTTCGTTCGTTTGAAATATTATTGATTAGAGTAATAATTTATTTATTGCGACTTTTTAATAATTTTTTTTGATAATCAGTGAGAATAGTGATAGGTATGTTTTTTTATATCACAATAAAAAATTCATACATTTCATTTCGTTCGTTTGAAATATTATTGATTAGAGTAATAATTTATTTATTGCGATTTTTTAATAAATTTTTTGATAACCAGTGAGAATAGTGATAGGTATGTTTTTTTATATCACAATAAAAAATTCATACCTTTCATTTCGTTCGTTTGAAATATTATTGATTAGAGTAATAATTTATTTATTGCGATATTTTAATAAATTTTTTGATAATCAGTGAGAACAGTGATCGGTATGTGTTTTTATATCACAATAAAAAATTCATACATTTCATTTCGTTCGTTTGAAATATTATTGATTAGAGTAATAATTTATTTATTGCCATTTTTTAATAAATTTTTTGATAATCAGTGAGAATAGTGATAGGTATGTTTTTTTATATCACAATAAAAAATTCATACATTTCATTTCGTTCGTTTGAAATATTATTGATTAGAGTAATAATTTATTTATTGCTATTTTTTAATACATTTTTTGATAATCAGTGAGAATAGTGATAGGTATGTTTTTTTATATCACAATAAAAAATTCATACCTTTCATTTCGTTCGTTTGAAATATTATTGATTAGAGTAATAATTTATTTATTGCGATTTTTTAATAAATTTTTTGATAATCAGTGAGAATAGTGATAGGTATGTTTTTTTATATCACAATAAAAAATTCATACATTTCATTTCGTTCGTTTGAAATATTATTGATTAGAGTAATAATTTATTTATTGCGATTTTTTAATAAATTTTTTGATAATCAGTGAGAATAGTGATAGGTATGTTTTTTTATATCACAATAAAAAAAACATACCTTCCATTTCATTCGTTTGAAATATTATTCGTAATGTCAGAAAATAATATGTGTAATAAATTGGGTTTATTCTCATTTTTTTTTTTTAGCGATTGATCCATATCACCGGCAGAGCCCGGTCAAGAAGTCAAAGACACATAGTCACGAGTGGTGAAAAAAAAAAAAAGAAAAAAAAAGGATGCGTTGACGCGTCCCGACTGTCCTTCCACACTCACACTCGAAGTCAACGAGTAAATTCGACACGAACTCTGAGTGTCCAACGTGCATTTTTTTCGAAATGAAAAAAAAAAAAATATATATATATATATATATATATATATACATATATATAAAATTGACGCGAACGAATATGGGAAATCGTGAGATCGGAGAGAGAAAGAGAATGATCGTGTGCTCGATGAACATTGAAATTCGTCCGATTGATCATCGCGACGAGTATCTCTTAGTATTATCATCTTTTTATCTTATAATCTTTAACGATTATTTGTACGCTGAAAAAAAAAAAAAAATTTGCTAGGCGAATAAATTCGTTAGCGATTCGAATTATTCACCATTGCGGATAACGAAGAAATTTCATTAATCGTGAAAAACCCAGTGGCGCTTTTTTTTTTTTTATCGCGAGGAATTAAAAAACGAAAACAAAATCGTAATAATTAAATACGAGAATTTATGATAAAAAAAAAAAAAACAATCTCACGAGCCTGCCTAACAGTGGAAAATAATGTGCTTTTATTATCGTGCTAGTTTTTTTTTCTTTTTTTTTTTTCTACGAAAACTGCTTAATAAAAATCATATTTTTTTCGTTATTCATTGAATGAGTGAATGAGGGAGGTGACGACGAGATTTTTTTTTAATGCAAATTCAGCCTAATTTCTTATAAACCGTTCATGCTCGAGTGGTGAGCCAGCAGCTCCGAGAATGAACATTAAAAAAAAATAAAGAAAAAAACATGGCGAATTATTTCACCATTACGAAGGATCGATTAGTGTCATTTTTTATTCATGAATTGACGCTCAAGTGCTCGTTTTGTTCGCTGCTTGGCGCAGTGCAGTGTTTTTTCCGCATACATATATATATATATACATATATATATTTATGAACACAATTCACATTCAATGGGGTTTGGTGCTAGCCGCTCTCTCACGATAGGGACGACATACGATTTTTTTTGTATTTAGTCGAGCGTCCCAAAAGTCTTCCAGGACAAACCCGGACCGAATGAAAAGTAAAAAAAAAAAAAAAAAAAAAAAAAAAAAGAAATTGCATTTTGAAAGCGCGATATTTCGCCATTCTCGCTAAAATTTACCTCCGCGCTGTTTATCCGGTACGTCTTTATAAAAAATAAAATAAAAAAATAATAAAAATATTGTAACGATTTAAAGATATAAAAAAAAAAAAAAAAAAACGAATAAAACAAACGAAAATTTGATGCTCCAGATTTATAATATGCAGAGCCAACAGAGCCAATAGATACACATGCAAACAGTAAACACAAAATATACGAGAAGAATAAATAAACAAACAAAAAAGACACGAAGAACACCCGTTCGCTTTTTACACGTGTATACGACGATTATAATGGACGGGGAGGGGGGGGGGGGGGAGCGTTTACACACGGTTAACGAATAATTGTATAAAAACGACCGTGATCAACGCTAAAACCCTCGCCAAGTGTTTTTAATTTCGTGTACGAAATCTATGTAACTTATTGCTTTGTAAAATGCAGATCTTATTTAATTAATTAGTCTCGTTTATTGTTGATAATTCAACGCAATTCCTTTTTCCCCGAATAATTACTATTTTCCCTACTTGAAATTGTTATAATTGTTTTTATTAAAATTGCAGGTTAATAATTGAAAAAAAAAATAATAATTTACCATGATTATAATTACAATAATTATTTTACTAATAAATAATTGTTATAAACTGAATGTGTAATTATTATTATTTCAAATTTTAGCAATTAAACAAGCTCATTCCATCAGTTTTTTCGCAATCATATATTTATCTTATGTGCGTTTGAGATCGTTTTGTCATATTCCAAATTTCAGGAAGAAACTTTTTGCCAAAGATAACTATTAATTGATATTTGTAGACTGGCAGGAAGTGAAAACTAAATGAGAGTTTCGGGGAATTTCATTAAAACATCGTAAAACACGACTAACTCTATAAATTTATCTCAGTCGTTTAAATTGCGTACATTATATCAAAATTTATTAAATGTTAATGAATATTTTTTATCATGATTTTATTATTATTATTATTATTATTATTATTATTATTATTATTATTATTAGGGTTTTAACAGTTACACGTGGAGTAACTCCAGTTATTACGAGTTGTTAGGATTTTAACAGTTACACCTTACAGGAAGAAAGTTTTCAGCGAGATAAGTGCAGCATGTAGGTAAGAAGGAAACGAGAACTGAATGAGAGGTTCGGGGAATTTCATTAAAGCAGCATAAAACAAGACTAACTACAAATTCGTCCCGGATGTCATTTCAGTGCCCTAAATAATTTTAAAATTATTTGCAGCATGCTTGCTCTATATATATATATATATATATATATATATGTAGATGTCGCTCTTCTTATGTCCGTATAATAATTTACTACTTCGGGCTGATCGCCCGCGAGGAAACAAACTTTTCCTCACGACAAAGTTTCGTTGTCCCATGGCGATGAAACTCTTTCGAGATGAGAGGGGAGGGAAATAACTGGCAGTTATTTTCACACGCCGAGGACCGATGGGATTTATCAAAAGTGGCAAGAGTTTATCACACTTATATATATATATATATATATATATATATATATATACCATACAATGTGTATATACGGGGCATTCCAAGTCAACTCGAGTCAGTATTTTGTTTCCCTTTTAATTAGTACGTTTCAAAGCAAAAATAAAATAAAAATACTTTGTAAAAATTTGTAGTTTTTTTAAAAAATCCTTTTTCCGTTATTTATTTTTCGCAAAGTTTTTCAAAAACGATCCTTTTCGCGATCTCACGAATTGGGTTGGGTAAAAAAAAAACATTTTTCAAAATTTATCTATATCTCATAAGTTCGATCAGATGAATGATTTTTTTTTCGTAATCAATAAAGATTTTTGAAAGAATTGGCTATGATTTTTTTGGAAATATCGAGAAGATTCAATAGTAATTATCCGAAAACGTTATCGATAATGACTGAATTTGTTTTTTTTTTTGTAATCTCAAAATTAGTAAATATTTTTCGTGTTGCCCTGCAACATGCTGAAAAAAAATAATAATGATAATAATAACGTCACTTGTGGTACTGTCGATTTGGCCTAGAATGGCCCATCCATATAAAGTTTTACACGTTCGATTATATAATATCTGCTAGCGTCTCGTGGCGTCTGGGAGATAATCAATCTTTTTTTTTTGTCGTACTATCTGCATTTTTCAATATCAGTGAACTCGCCCTGATCTCGTGGAGTGTCTGGTGAAAACATCACTCTGAATCGCGTTGAAATAGGACAATTTTTTTATTTTTCACTCATACTGAAGGCATTTACGATAATCGGGACGTCAAAAAAAAAAAAGAAAAAAAAAACAAAGGGGGCGCGATCGATGGAAACAGATATTTTCTAGATCTTATAAAATAGAATGCATTTTTTTTTTCAATTTTTTTTTTTTCAAAAATTTATTTCACTTGAAAAAAACGAGGAAAACAAATTTTTTACTTGCCCTCTGGTTGATCTAATTCGATCATATACGAGAATACTTTAATGCCATTATATTGAAAGTACAGATACTCTTTGCTTTTAGCGAAAATTCTCAATGCATTACAGTCGCTATGTGGACGAGGAGCTTTAGGTCGTATTTCGTTGCCGGATACTCTGCACGATAACCGCGAACCGATAAACGTTAATCTGCGGGGAAGGCGAGTGTACAGGGTTGAATGGTTTACAGTGGCTGAAAGGTCAGCGCCGCAAATGAACATTTTCGACAGTTTCCGATAATGGATCCGATGTGTTCACTGAATTTACCAAAATTTAATGAAATTTTCGTCTACCATTCGAATAAACATACATATATATATATATATATAAAAAAAAGAAAAAAATAATTATGTATACTGAAACGCCACAGAAAAACACAATTTATACTCTGCATCTTGAGCAAAATTTTCTATTATTTTTTAAATGATTTTAAGGATTGATATATTTAAAAAATAATTACGATTCAAATTTTGTTTAAATTATTAAAATTTGATCGTAATTATTTTTGTTTAAATTATTTGATTATTTGAAATTTACATTCAATCTGATTTTTCAATGAGAATTTACAGTATTCTTAGAGTCCTGAAATAGCGAGAAACTTTTCAAGTTTTGACTATTTTTAATTCCACATGTAAATTATTGACGAAATACAATACTCGTTTTTTTTTTAATTCTTTTTTTTTACGTACTTTTCCCATTCAATTTGATGGTCACAAGCGATCGAGTTACGTGCAAGCGTAACAATGAAATAGAAATTCAACATTGAGATTCAGTCTCTCGTAATTGGCTGGAATTGACTTCAATCGGAAACACAATACTTTGAAATGAGAAACGACGTCGTTACTCGCGAGTGAACGCGGATGCTCACAATTTTGATTCTCGTATTGGCAGTTTTCATAACGCGAAATAATACGCGGTATTATTTTTTTTTTATTTTCAATTAGAAACGAAATGGCTGTAAATTCTCAGGGAAATGCAATAAATATGGCAATAAAAGCATCGCATAAATTTATATATATATCTATATAGATGCGTGTGTAGGGTTAATATATGTAGACGATTAAGTATTTTCCAACGGTGAGGTCACGTGCTCTTATGCGCCGATTATGACCCACCGGATTGGCTTAATACGAGCTTTAATTTCTCGTCAAGCTGCTCTCGACGTTCTCTCGAGGACGAAGGCGATTAACATGCATCGTTCATTATCATCGGCCAAAAAACGATTTTATTAATCTCTTAATTTGTCTTTAATAAATTAATATAAAAAATTTAATTATCGAAATGGATTCGGATAATGAAAAAAAATGGATTATAACAAAATGAATTTAGAAATATTTTCATGGACAGAAATGACAAATTGGAATTATTATAAAAATCAACGTATACGATCTCAGAAAATAATTACAGCGTTGACGAAAGTTTTAATCAGATGTACGATAATTATAAGGATAATCGTAAATAATAATTATTTTATGGATATTTAAATTAAATTTTTAACAACCAATAAATTGTGAAACGTTCGTTAATTATTAACGAAATTAAATTGGAAATATTTTCATGAGCACAGAGTGACAAATTTAATTTTCAAAATGGTGCAAAATTGTTTCACGTTTCTAATTATCAGTATAATCAACTCAAATGGCAACTCTACATATAGCAAACAAAACGAGAAGTTTAATGAGAGGGACGATAATTATGCGTATAGTCGCGAGCAACGACCAATATCGCATCATTGCACGTGTATAATAACCGCGTATAATAGGTTAAGTTTTTTGGCTATCGTTGAACGAGAGACCCAACAATTTGGCCAATTAAATTAAAAAATATCGTAACGGTAACTGTTGTGCGTGAAAACAATGTGGAATTTAGCGAACGTGATATATTTTCTCGAAAATGATACTCGCCATGGAATGGTAAATTCCAGGCTTTATATCGGAAAATAATTACCCTCACTGGATAATAATCACCCCTATAATAATCGAATTATCGTGTTCAATACATTCCATTCAGATTATCTGTATTTAATTTCGATATATGATAGAATAAAAAATAAAAAGTTACCATTTTGTGATAAAAATATTAAAATAAAACTCATTGAAAAATCTATACAGATATACGAATGAATTTGTGGAGAACAATTACCATGAAAATTAATAAGATACTTTCTTCGATTGACCTTGTCATCCTCTGAAAAATTCGTATGGTTGCTGTATAATCACCCCTATAATAATCGATTTATGGTGTTCAATACATTCGATTGAGATTATCTTCGTTTAATTTCGATGAATGATAGGGGTTTGTTATCATGAAAGTCCCTCGTCAAGCATAAAAAATAAAAAGTTACCATTTTGTGATAAAAATATGAAAATAAAACTCATTGAAAAATCTATA
The DNA here is from genome assembly GCA_963669185.1 of Dyspetes luteomarginatus. Lineage (NCBI taxonomy): Eukaryota > Metazoa > Arthropoda > Insecta > Hymenoptera > Ichneumonidae > Dyspetes > Dyspetes luteomarginatus. Next base: position 30,967,028 of record OY769903.1, read on the forward strand.
TAGATATACAAATGAATTTGTGACGAACAATTACCATGAAAATGAATCAGGGACTTTCTTCGATTGATAAGAAAAATATCTTATAAATTTTTTTATATGAACTTTTTATCATATTAATTGTTAAATATTTGAAAATTACTTTGACAATTTTTCATGATTTTTAAATGTATTTTTTTCTAGTTTCAAGTCTTACAGTACTACTTCAATATATAACGATCTGCTTGAGAAGACTGAAAGTCTTTTCCATCCAGAACTTTTCCACGATCTGGGGCCCTTGTCACCCTCTGAAAAATTCGTATGGTCGCTATAACGAGACTCTCGTATCACGAAGGAGTTGCAAACACATAACAGATGGAATAAAACTGTCGAGCGGGGATTTTTTTTTTTTTTTTCATTATTTTTCAAATATTTGTACAAAACTCAACGAGTACGACTCGGAGCAATTATGCGACTCAGCATTTTTATCGCCTCTATAATTTATCGACTGCGTTAATTAGCTGTACTTAAAAAGTTTTGTTTGCTCCAATCTGACGAAGACGAAAATTTCTGCGCAAGCGGAAATTCGAGCAGAAAGATCAACAGAAAATTAAATGATCGAGGCCACTTATTTTGTGATCCTTGTGTGCTGTAATACAAGAGGAAGGTTTTTTTTTTCATTTTCTCTTAAAATATTAACATTATTCATGTGTAGAGAGAATAATCTTTCTTATCACTCGTGAATTGAGCGATTCTTGTATATTTTTATAAGAGAGGCGATCCGTCAATGCCCGAATTGTTGACATCAAAGGTAAAGAGAGTAAAGATGATGATAGAAAATCCTCATGTATAAAGTCTTTGCGAACGAAATTATATTGTTAGATGCGAACTTGAAGTCGATCTTGAATATCGGTCAGGAAAAAAGTGTCTTCATCGATAGCTCGTGAAAATTGTTCCTGAGATTTCCTGATGAGTGAGTCGATGGTATTTTCGCGTATGTAGATATATATATATATACATATATATATTTTTTTTAATATTATTTTTAGCGAAATTATAATATAGAAAAAAAATTTCAAAGATAATTTTTTCATCAAGTTTAAAAAAAAATCTTTCAAAGTAATGAAATTCAGATGATTTCTTCCGCTTATTTTTTAAATAATTCAAAAACGATAGTTGACAATTTAAGATTATCGTTCTCTCGCACTCCAACATCTCGGGTTCATTTCTCGTGTAACGTCGGCACGCTCTTGTCTCTTTATAATTATAATTAGTAATAATAAGATTAAGGTCAATTGGACGTGTCGTGAATAGCTTGGTGGACGGTCGATCAGTACACGTCGTTTGTTTCCAGTCAAAGCGGATTAGCGATGTTGAATAAATAGGATGAACCGAACGTTCAACGAGAAACACAGGAAGATACGTCGCGTGCCACTCGCTTTACTCGCGATGATTCCTATAAACGTGCTTGGTGCAACGACAAATTGTGCAATGACGTTAATTTACTGATCGAGCGAGGAACGAGCGAAAATCAGAGAAAATTGAGAGAAATCATGAAAGTAAGATGAGAAAAATGAAAAATATATTTACATAAAAAAAAAATAACATTGAATTTTGCATTGTTGGAATTGAACGAAATTCGAACAAAAATTTCAACCCCTCTCAAGGGTGAGTTCCAGGGGTCAGGGGTCAGTTTGATAATTATTCATATTATCTTGTTCATCGCATGAAATAATCTTAAGAAATAAAATTCTATGCAATGTTGATATATTTTTTTTTTTACATCGAATTTCGTTGCATTCCAACGATGCAAACTTCAATACCATAAAAAAAAAAGAATTGTCTCACATTTAAAGATTTGTGTGCGTAGTCTAATGAATCGTTGATATAATTTTTTGGTTTTTTTTTAACGATAGTGATCCGGCAAATTAAATTAAAAAAAAAATATTGTATAATTTCTTTTTGACGAGTTTGAAATATTTTCAACACATTCTAGTCTCTACGTCCTACTATTCTAGTTCGATAAAAAAAATCTTCAAACTTCAATAAAATCAGTATTCTAGTTTCAATAATAAAAAATCTTTGTATATTGAAATATACAATCGTATTTTTCGCCCCCCCCCCCCCCGCCTCTCTCGAACAAGGGTGATTTTTATTTCCTTTTACGAGGAATAAAAATTCCTCGTGAGATTTTTGACAATAAAGGTTAGACGTCGAATGCAATCGTTAAATACGAAGATAGTCAGGAATACCTGCACTTATCCAAAGTTGAGATAACGAGAGTGCAGAAGCATTAACTGTGATAGTTAAACAGTCAGCCATGTACATGTTCGTGTAGATGCTTGCTCGCGAGTGAAACTTTGCAGCTCTCTCTCTCTCTCTCTACTCTCTTCGTTGAAGAGATGAGAATCGAGGTAGAGCGTTACGAAACGAACGAAATTCTCCGGGGATGTCTTCTCGTCTTAATCGTTTTACGGCCATAATCGTAAAGGGGAAGTTTCACCGAACAAATATTCCAAAAAGCCATTCGAAGGTTCGTGCACGAACTATATATATATATATATATATATAATTGCTGTATAAATTTATACGGTGATGAAATTGCTGGGGTGACGGGTGTCGAAATAAAAAGGCCCTTTATGAATGCCCAATGAAATAATTTGGGATAAATAAAAGACGACAATGATGTCGTTCAATAAAATCAACGAAATGTACATTGAGAAAATCAAAATGTGATTTTTTTTTACGAAAATGAAATATTCAATTACGAGTAATTTTTTTTTAAATTTAATGCCATCAGCAAAGTGAGAATTAAAAAGACAAAAAATAATAATAAAAAAAATGAGCATAATAAAAGACGACAACGATGTCGTTCAATAAAATCGACGAAATGTACATTGAGAAAATCAAAATGTGATTTTTTTTTACGAAAATGAAATATTCAATTACGAGTAATTTTTTTTTAAATTTAGTGCCATCAGCAAAGTGAGAATTAAAAAGACAAAAAATAATAATAAAAAAAATGAGCATAATAAAAGACGACAACGATGTCGTTCAATAAAATCAACGAAATGTACATTGAGAAAATTAAAATGTGATTTTTTTTTACGAAAATGAAATATTCAATTACGAGTAATTTTTTTTTTAAATTTAATGCCACCAGCAAAGTGAGAATTAAAAAGACTAAAAAATGATAATAAAAAAAGTGAACATAATAAAAGACTACAACGATGTCGTTCAATAAAATCAACGAAATGTACATTGAGAAAATCAAAATGTGATTTTTTTTTACGAAAATGAAATATTCAATTACGAGTAATTTTTTTTTAAATTTAGTGCCATCAGCAAAGTGAGAATTAAAAAGACAAAAAATAATAATAAAAAAAATGAGCATAATAAAAGACGACAACGATGTCGTTCAATAAAATCGACGAAATGTACATTGAGAAAATCAACATGTGATTTTTTTTTACGAAAATGAAATATTCAATTACGAGTAATTTTTTTTTTTAATTTAATGCCACCAGCAAAGTGAGAATTAAAAAGACTAAAAAATGATAATAAAAAAAGTGAACATAATAAAAGACTACAACGATGTCGTTCAATAAAATCAACGAAATGTACATTGAGAAAATTAAAATGTGGTTTTTTTTTTTTTTTCAAGATTTGCTTTCACGTATAAAGCTCCAAATAAAAGTTAGTTTTGAGCAAGTTCAACTTGTTCTTCATGCAACATTAAATTGGTGAAGAATTGCCAAACCCAAACGTTTTAACTTTATTACGTAATCTCGTTTCTATCAAACTTAAAAATATTTTTGCATTCTCTCGCGCTCCAAAACGGTCTCAATCTCTCATGTTAAATGCGTGTTGAGTCACCTCGGTATTTTTCCATTAAACTGTCCGATACAAAATACGTTCAAATGCGTTTTGGTTCGACAGTGCGTTGCAGAAATTTGATACAACCGCAAGAAGATGACTGAGTCAACATGTTTCGTTGCATGGTCTCTTTTCTTTCTCTCGTAATTTTTTTTTTCTTCAGTTCGGAACTCTTCGTGTCGACGAGAATTATCGAAATGGAATAAAGATAGGAAAACCTCACGAGGCTTACGAGACTGTGAGGTCTGTTTGATTCTCTCTCTCTCCCTCCCCCTCTTCTCTCTCTCTCTCTCTCTCTCTCTCTCTCTCTCTCTCTCTCTCCCCCTCTTCGCTCTCTCTCTCTCTCCTGCTCTGTTGGTCTCTCGGGGACCACGTGCGTTATCCGGCGAGAGACTCGCGCGTTGATATCAGCGTCTCGCGAACGAAACTCGTAACACAGCATACTAGTAGCAGTAAGATTATAAATAAATATAGAGAGCTAGAAGTCGCGCCGGCGCTCACGTCATACTGCATATATATATACATATATATATATATATATATATATACACATATATGTATATTTATATTTATGCACACACACACACACACACGCGCGCACACACACAAATGTGTATGAAACGCTTCGAGTCTCACGATTTTACAAGCGAGCGGAAAAAACAAACGCCAACTGTGCCTCTCATCATTAGTCGGGCCTGGTCGTCGTCACATACGATCGATCGAGCGTAACCAACTACGTTTGCAAATTACTACTTGAAACAAAATTCCGCGCGCTCTCCTAAACGCTATATATATATATATATATATATATATGTATATAGATATATTTGCATATCCATATATAGTTTGATATCGTGTATGCGCGTGTGTGTGCGTGTGTGACTGTGTATAGAAAAATCTATATATATATATATATATATATATATATATATATATATATATATATAATACCACGTGGAGCGATCACCGGGTCGATCGACGAGACCATGACCGCCACCATAGACGTCTTGGTGAGAAAAGAAAAAAAATAAAATTTCGACCCACGCAACTCTAATCATCCCCTCTTGGGATTGACCCCCCACCCACCCCTTCGCCCTGCCCTCTTCCCGCAAGATTTCTCGCACACCGAGGACTAAAGTTCATCTCACGCTCGTCCTCGTTGCCAAGATTATGGGAATATTCAGGTTATGTCGAGAAAACGTGTGATTTCGACAACGGGGAATGCGCATGCGTCGATATGATATGCAACTCGCGGCTCGTTTGAGAATGATTATTGAAATGATTTTTTCCTCAGAGTTTTTTCTCAGTGTGAATTTTTGATGGATTGTGGGTAAAATTTTTTCGAGAATGAAGATGCGAATGGATTGATTGTTCGATTGAGAATTTTGAGCGTTACTTCCGGTTTTATTAAGAACCTGCAATGGCTTGACGATGGGACAGAAAGAAAAAAATTACTATACGATTAAAAAGGCAATTGTGAAAACAAAAAAAAATTAAATAAATAACTTGTGGAAATTTTGTTTTTTTGGCTCATTTTTGACTGAGCAAAGAATATGACGAAAAAAATTGTGATTTCGATAAGGGGGAATGCGCATGCGTCGATTATATGCAACTCGTGGCTCGTTTGAAAATGATAATTGAAATGAGTTTTTCTTCGGTTAATGAGTGGGAATTTTGATGGATTGTGGGTAAAATTTTTTCGAGAATGAAGATGCGAATGGATTGATTGTTCGATTGAGAATTTTGAGCGTTACTTCCGGTTTTATTGAGAACCTGCAATGGCTTGACGATGGGACCGAAAGAAAAAAATTACTATACGATTAAAAAGGCAATTGTGAAAACAAAAAAAAAATTAAATAAATAACTTGTGGACATTTTGTTTTTTTGACTAATTTTTGATTCAACAAAGAAATTTTAAGAAATAAATTTGTTGCAGTTCATATATATTTTGATTTTATTGGAATTAAATTAAAAAACAAAAAAATAAGTATAAGCTGGTTACGAAAAATGAGTTATAAAAGTTCGAGAAAGTTTCTGATGATTGGAATAAATTAAAAAAAAAAAAATTGAAATTTTGATGGGTTGTGGGTAAATTTTTTTCGAGAATGAAGATGTGAAAGGATTAATTGTTTGGTTGAGAATTTTGAGCAAAAGAAAATTTTTACTATACAATTAAAAAGGCAATTGTGAAAACAAAAAAAAAATTAAATAAATAACTTGTGGAGATTTTGTTTTTTTGGTTAATTTTTGGCTCAGTAAAGAAATTTGACGAAAAAAATTTGTTGCAGTTCATATATATATATATATATTTTGTTTTTATTGGAATTAAATTTAAAAAACAAAAAAATAAGTATAAGCTGGTTACGAAAAATGAGTTATAAAAGTTCGAGAGAGTTTCTGATGATTGGAATAAATTTAAAAAAATTGAAAATTAATCATATTGAAGATACCAGGAAGATTTTGATTTTAAACAATTGCAATGTCAAAAAGTGCAATATGATCATTCAAATTTACGACTTTTGATAAATTTTCATTAGTCCAAACTTTAGGATGAGAATTTATATATATAGGTTAAGCTTGCTCAATAAAATCGTTACCAAGGTCTCTGATTAGTTAACTAGTCGATTCGGCATTTAAAAAAAAAAAAAAAGAAAAAAGAAAAAAGGTTCTCCCATAAGGAATATCCTTTATATTTATCTTTTAATTAATTGCATTCGACGATTTTGTTTTTAAAGCTCGAAAATCCAGAAGAGAGTTCAAAGGTTCAGGTTCTAACAATGGAGAGAAAACTCGGTCGAACGCAGTGGAAACAATGGCTAGCCTCGATAACAGGTAAATTTATACTTCTCGTAAAGCATTCCCTCCACCCCTCTATGACTCTTTTATCAATTCTTCTACCGCATAAAAAACTCTATCTCTTTGTTTTTTTTTTCAGCCACTCTTTCGATGATAGCAGCAGGCACAGTTTATGGTTGGTCAACGACGATACTCTCGCGTCTGATAGAGGGCAACGACGTTCCAGTTAAAATAACGAGCGACGAAAGTTCTTGGATCGTTTCGTTGACGGTTATAGGCTCGATGATGGGTCCATTTTTGGGTGCTTGGTTAGCCTCGAAATATGGAAGAAAATTTTGTCTCTTGTCCAGCAGTATTTTCTACATCGTTGGATGGATTATAATAATTTTTGCGAGCAACGTTGGCTCTCTTTACGGAGCCCGAATAGTTTTGGGGGTTGGAGTTGGAATGTCTTACACGTGCAACCCAATGTACGTATCAGAAGTGGCTGACACCAATATACGAGGTGCATTGGGTACATTAATAGCAGTTAATGTTTACACCGGTTCATTGATAGCATGTAGTGTTGGTCCTTGGACTTCTTACACAGTACTCGGTATAGTTATGCTAACCGTACCAATTATTTTCATCGGAACGTTCATCTGGTTTCCGGAGACTCCGTATTATCTAGCAACAAATGGACGGAACGAGGAAGCTGTCAGGGCGATAAAATTTTTCAAGGGTATCGAAGATGACGAGGAGGCTGAGCGAGAACTCGATATTGTTTTGAAAAATATCGATCAGAATACCGAAGATTCAGAAGACTGGAGAGTCAAACTACGCAGATTATTATCGTCTAACAACAGAAGAGCATTTTTCATCGTTCTGGGACTCATCGTGGCTCAACAATTTAGCGGTAGCTTCAGTACTATGCAATATCTCGAGAAACTCTTCAGAAATACTAATATTGGTATTGATTCAAACATAGCAACGATTATTGTCCTTGCTGTTGGATTAATTTCTGGTACACTATCGACTGGGTTAGTTGAGGATGCTGGCAGACGACGATTACTCATTTTATCCACTTTAGGATCTGCTGTGACTCTTGGAATTTTGGCGATTTATTTGCTCCTTGATTTTCGAGGGATCGATGTCTCTTCGGTTAATCTTTTGCCTGTTATTGACGTTATCATGTTTCAAATCGCTTATCAAATTGGTTTGGGCACTTTGCCAAATGCACTGATCGGTGAACTTTTTCCTACAAGTGCGAAAGGCATCGCTGGTGCTGCCATTACCGTTTCTGATGGTATTCTTGGTTTTGCTGTCTCAAAATTGTATCAGGTCATTGAAGATCTCATTGGCAATCCATTGATGGATTATTTCATTTTTTCGGGCTCCTGTTTTATCGCATTTTTCTTTGTTATTCTCTATGTACCCGAGACAAAGAACAAAAGCTTTGGTGAGATACAGGATGAACTAGCGAAAAAGGAATTCAGGTGTCGTGGACAACGAAGAAGCACCCAACTCGCGGTCACGTGATATATCATAATATACCACGGATTGAGGTCACCAAGAGGTCACTTCACGGTGTGATCGCGGTCATTAAAATTACGAGAGTCAATTCGAGAAAAACTCGTCGCGATAAATTTCGCGAGTAGACGAGACAAGAAAATTAGGAAACTCAATAAGAAATGAAATAAATTTTATTTCAGTTTAAATTTATTTCAATTTAATGAGATTTATTGGAATTATAAATAAGAATGTTTGGATTTAAGAAAAAATTGTTTGAATCAAATGAAATTTATTTAACTTACACTGGCAATATTTAAAGATCGCCCTTATCAAATTTTATGTAAATTTATAAAATTTCATTCTCGTGTGCAAACCATTTTGAGCTTTCCAAAAATCCTGACCATGGCATAATGAGCGGCTAAAATAGGGCAGAGAGTGCAATAATAACTTGTGAATTTTTCATCACAATTTTTCATCGTCGACGATTGATATTATTTATGTTTGTACAGACGACTTGACAATTTCGAGTTATATGCATATTATTTTAAGCATTTTTGTTTTTGTTTTTCAAAATACCATAATGTAAATAATGTTTTATAATTTAATAAAAATATAATACGATGAATTAGTTTGTAAAAAAAAAAAAAATAGTTTCATTTGAAGGCAAAAATCGTTTTTGTGCCACGAAATTTCTACTCGACAAAATTCATTCGCTTCACGAATTCAATTTCAAAAATTTCGATAAAAATGTTTTCCCAAAAAAAAAAAAAAAATCGCAAAGCTTGAAATGCGGAATTTGTAGATTTTTCGACGTTGGACTGTCATGAATGGCATTTGACTGGTTTATTCCCCATCCCGAGCACGAAAAAAAAAAACGCTTTCGTTCTCTGTTTTGAATACGAGAATTTTGTATTCCCCGAACGATCGAATGTCGAGTTTGATATTCCATGACCGTCGATCGTTAATACGTAAATGCCTCGTGTGCAACCGAGTGGACTCTACTCAATGGAAAAGACGTCCGATCGATTCACAAAAAAAAAATTAAAAATTCTGGAAACATTTTTCATTATTAAAAAAAAAAATTTCATCCAAAAAAAAATATTAAAAATTCTGGAAACATTTTTCATTAATAAAAAAATGTTTTCATCTCCAAAAAAAAAAAAAAAGACGATAATCATCATCAAGTGAGTGAAATGATCAATTTATATTTTTTGCCATCCAATACAAGGCGCGTTTTTTATCACGAAGAAATTTTCACGAGTCAGTCAATTGTTTAATTCGTTCGACAAATTCGTTTATCGACCCCATTGCCTCTTGTGGAAGTAAGAAAAAAAAAAAAGAAGCAAGAAATACAGCAAATAAACAATCTAATATTGTTGTAGTGGGAGGAAAACTATCGAGGTGTAAAAAAGGAGTAAAACATGGCGAGTGATCGTGCACGTTTGCAAAGAAACAAATAAAATGAATTGAGACGAAGAAAAAAAAATGAGTTTGAATGAAAAAAGAGCAAGGGGAAGATTGAAAAGCCAAAGGTTCGTTAGGAGATGAAGCAGAGAAAGAGAGAGAAAGAAAAAAAGGAGGAAAAATCAGTCTTGTTCGTTAAAGGTTTACAAAGAGAATAAAATGAAAAAGTCTCTGGGGCGAAAGAGTAGAGCAAACGTCGAAGAGTGTCCAGGCGGAAGGAAAAGCCCCGGGGCTTTATGTCGTTCGTGCATGGTCTATCGCATATATCGTGTATTCAATCTGCTCTGTTGGTTCACAACAGCACAAGAGAGGCCAAAAACAAGGAAAATTCTCTCTCCCTCTCTCTGTTTCTCTATCTCATTCTCTCTCTTTCTCTCTCTCTCTCTCTCTCTCTCTCTTTCTCTATCTCTCTTTCTTTATCTCATTCTCATTCTCTCTTTTTCTATCTCATTCTCTCTCTCTCTCTCTCTTTCTCTCTCTTTTTCTCTGTCTCTTTCTCTCTCTCTCTCTCTCTGTCTCTTTCTCTATCTCATTCTCTCTCTCTCTCTCTCTGTCTCTCTCATTCGACAAGGGAGATAAAACGTGTGCGGAAACCGTAAACGCGCCCTTCGATTTCTCCCTGAGATCATTCACGCCCGTTGCTTTTCGCACCCTTCTCGTTCAACACAGGGGGGATTTTGATACGCCAGTACGATCGAGTGCACTTTGACCTCCCTTACAGAAATGTTGAAAAGACTCATGAAAAATGTCTAATACAGCAAATAAATTCTAACGGAATCAAAATGTGTATTTTATATATTTATTATAATCAAATTTATTGTATGAAAAATTATTCTGATTATTTCAATTTGATATTCAATTTTAACCAATTTTTTTTTTTTTCGCCTCAATTTTCTCGGTTCTAAAAATCCTCTTGCAAAATAATTATCATCTCAATAATACAATAATATATTAATAAATTTAAATAAATTTAGTTTAATTAAGTTGAATCTTTTTTTTTTTTTTTTTTTACAGTAATTCTAATTTAATTTGTTGCATTTCGCTATTATTTTTACCAGTTGCTTATATTTTGCCAGGATACAGACTTTCCAAATTTACGTATTGCAAAGATTGACCAGAAATTTCGCGTATATAGGTCGAGCGGGCCACTAGGGAACCCACCAGGCATACCCATATGTATGGGAGGATCTAGGAGTTTGGAGAATCGCCCCATTCTCCTGAGACACACACAAATATATATATATATATATTTGTGTATATATATTTGTATATATATATATATATATATATATATATATATATATATATATATAGATATATATATATTTGTATATATATATATATAGAGTACAACGCCAGTATGAGGAATTCTCTAGAGAACTTCTCTTATCACGATGAAAGGTATTTAACCGCGCCCGAAATTTTAAGATTCCATTGTGTATGTTTACAATGGAGTTATCCCGGTTGGGGCACACATCGCGCGAAATGGTTTGTCCAAAAACCCTCTCTGGCGCATTTCATTCCATTGTCTAGTCCGAGAGCCAAATTCTCGAGATATTCTGACCGCTTCGGTGAACCTTTGATATGCTCGAGCTCAGATAATATAAACGAAGTTTACTCTCATATATATGTGCGAGACACGATCTTCATTTTCAAAAAGAGATATTTGAATTTCGTTTGATGAAAATGGAGAAAAATGTCGAGACAAAAAATCGAAGAAAATCATATACATGAGAGAGTAAGACGAAGATGGAAAAAGGGAGACAATAAGTCTCTCATGAAAATGCAATGCATCGAAGAGGGAGAGAAAGGAAATCGCAGAGCACCAGGAACGAAAGAAACGATCGTTTTAATGAGATCCGCTGTTTACGAGGTGACAGCCGGAAGTCGAAGAACGAAACCGCGGCACCAGAACTCTTTACATCCCCTCTCCTCGCTCACCCTCTCTCTCTATCTCTCCCCTCTCTCTCTATCTCTCCCCTCCCTCTCCTTCTCTCGCCCCTCCGCCCTCTCTCTCTCTCTCTCTCTCTCTCTCTCTCTCTCCCTCTCACTCTCTCGCCCTCTCGTCACTAAAGCTGACGATTGCATTTCCTTTTCACCCTCCCAAATACTCTATACACCAATGAATGTCAGGTCTGCTATACGTTTTCAGTGAGAAAACTTCCGGAGCATTCCGTTAGAGGCACGAGGGTCGACCGGCAGTAAAATAAAGTGCTAGTGCAGGAGGTGGGGGAAGGGGATACTATCAGAAAAGAAGTGATGGGGCGCGGTGAGGAGGGGGGTGGGGGGGGGGTACATAAAATATACGTCCGATGGCAAATGGACATTGGGGAGTTTAAGAGAACGTGGAGATATCATGAAAATGAGGTTTATGTGAATTGCTGTTCGTGCAAATGGTTAATCCCACATAACACAATTCGATTGACCATCTGAGTAATAATTATATGGGGGAAATATGGATCAGGCTAAAATGGACCATTTATTTTACCAAATTGTGTTAGAAAAAAAAAAAATGTACATGGACCCAACAAGGATCACCAGAGATGATTAATTTTAAGAATATTAACAAATTCAATATAATAATTTAATTAAAAGAAAACAAAAAAAAAAAACATTTTTACAAATTATAAAAATACTTTTGGATTTTAGATTTGGATATATTGTAGGTACATATTTTGGTGGTTTATTTTCGGCACCTTGACAATAACATAGCAATAATAATTTAGGCAAATAAATTTATAATCGTTGAATAAATAATGTTAATTACAGATGTAATTAGCGATGGTATTAATTCAGCTGCAAATATATATATATATATATATATATATATATATATTAAATATAATCAATTTCTACAATTTCTGCAACAGACTAAATTCAATGGATCGCGTATAGCGAACCTTCTGTGTTTTTTGAATGCTTCTGTATTGTAACGATAATTTTTAAGATTTTTACAAATTATGAAAATATTTTTAAATTTTAGATGTGGATATATTGTAGGTAGATATTTTGGTGGTTTATTTTCGGCACCTTTACAATAACATAGCAATAATAATTTAGGCAAATAAATTTATAATCTTTGAATAAATAATTTTAATTACAGATGTAATTAGCGATGGTATTAATTCAGCTGCAAATATATATATATATATATATATATATATATATATATATATATATATATATATATATATATTGATATATATATATATTAAATATAATCAATTTCTACAATTTCTGCAACAGACTAAATTCAATGGATCGCGTATAGCGAACCTTGTGTGTTTTTTGCATGCTTCTGTATTGTAACGATAATTTTTAAGATTTTTACAAATTATGAAAATATTTTTAAATTTTAGATGTGGATATATTGTAGGTAGATATTTTGGTGGTTTATTTTCTGCACCTTTCCAATAACATAGCAATAATAATTAACGCAAATAAATTTATAGTCGTTGAATAAATAATGTTAATTACAGATGTAATTAGCGATGGTATTAATTCAGCTCTAAATATGAATCTCTCGTGTATGTGTGTGTATATATATATTGAAGACTAACTAAATATAATCAATTTCTACAATTTCTGCAACAGACTAAATTCAATGGATCGCGTATAGCGAACCTTCTGTGTTTTTTGCATGCTTCTGTATTGTAGCGATAATTTTTAAGATTTTTACAAATTATGAAAATATTTTTAAATTTTAGATGTGGATATATTGTAGGTAGATATTTTGGTGGTTTATTTTCTGCACCTTTCCAATAACATAGCAATAATAATTAACGCAAATAAATTTATAGTCGTTGAATAAATAATGTTAATTACAGATGTAATTAGCGATGGTATTAATTCAGCTCTAAATATGAATCTCTCGTGTATGTGTATATATATATACTACAATTTCTGCAACAGACTAAATTCAATGGATCGCGAATAGCGAAGCTTCTGTGTGTTTTGAATGCTTCTGTATTGTAGCGATAATTTGTAGGATTGTTGTATAATTTTGAATGATACGACTATCCGAGAGAGAATATCAGCCGCTTGATCGATGATATGGAAATAGCAATTGAAAGGGAAATCTGTGGCGATACGAGCTAGAGAGCTACGAGCGAAAACGAGATTCAACCTAAATATACATATAAAGGTTAAATCTCGTTTTCGTGTATATATATATTTTATTTTATATATTACATTATATTATATATATATATATATATATATATATATATATATATATATTAGGATATATATTAGGTAGATGAACGAGAATGACTGACACGCATCGTCGATTGTTTGACGTTAGGACGTGACGAGATTAGAGCTCGTTTTGCGGTTCTTTGACGAATTCAGAGCATCTACTATATGTTTAATGCAGGATTTCTATGGTCCTGACTGCTGTGGGATGGCTCTCTCGTTATTGAGACAGATTCATGAATAATACACGTGCCCTGTGTGTGCTTTGTCACGATGCTATACTTATGCCTATATAGAGTGTATATATTTATATATATATATATATATATATATATATATATATATATATATATATATATATATATATGTGTGTGTGTGTGTGTGTGTGTGTTACAACCTGCTGTGCCTACATTACGTCGATAGTTCTATAGTCTCGTCAACGTCGTCATAATTCATGACGTCGCGAGAGAGTTCACGAGCCATCTACTAGCTCGTCATGTAGAGGGGCAGCACTAACGGGGCTGCACAGCAGAGCCAACCGTTACAATAAGCAGTCACTTTGTGATTTTGGTATATATATATACGAAATGACGAAATTTAAATACAGCCATTATTTTTTTTTACTAATATTTGGGCGACTAATAATAAATTATTTTATAATTTATTATACGCGACTAATAATAAATTATTTTATAATTTATTATACGCGACTAATAATAAATTATTTTATAATTTATTATTAGTCGCCCAAAGTTAAAATTTCTCATTTCCTTTGTATGTAAAATTAGAAGAATGAGAGCCACATTTATTGAAATAATAATAGTGGATAAAAGTTATTAATAAAATAGTCGAATAAAAATTTATTTACCAATTTTCAATGAATAAGAGTTGGGAGAAAAATTACAACCCTATCGGCGATATTATTATGGATGATTAATATCATGGTGTGAACATTATTTTCATGATGATCAAAAAATATATTTTCGACTCCCTTTCGATTTATCAAATAATTGAGATACCTCTGAATGGCTTTTACGAACAATTTTCAAAACTCTCAATGCACCCATTGTGAATACCATTTGATTGGCCATTTTATATACACGGCGAAACTAAATCGTGAATTAATTGATCAAATTTCATTTTTTATCAAAATTGCTCTTCGCTAATTTAATTTCCATTAATGCTCGAGTGACTCTAAAGCGACTCTCTCGACGCCTGTGTGAAACTCATGATTTCTCTCTCTTTCCCACCCCCCTCTGCTCTCTCTCACCCTCACCCTCTCTCACCCTCCCTTTCTCTTTCACCCTCTCTCTATCTCTCTCTCTCTCTCTCTCTCTCTCTCTCTCTCTCTCTCTCTCTCTCTCTCTCTCTCTCTCACCCCCTCTATCTCTCGTATATAAAACATCACGGAAAATTTATTACTTTTCGGAGGCTGGAGTGCGAATGGCAGCCATTGGAAAAAGGGAGGAAAGAAAAAAATAGAGCGAATCGAACGAGAGAGTGTAAGGGAAAAAAAAAACAACGAGGGCGAGAGAGAAAGAGAGAAACTACGAGAGAGATTTGCCGGGTACGTGTAAAATTAATTCGAGAGTTTGAGGGAGACCCGCGCCCATTGTTCCTGGTCGAAGATAGAGGGAAAAAGGGGGAGAGTGGGAAGTTCTCTCACCCAGTCTCCAAATTATACTCGTACAAGCTCTCTGTCGTCCTTGAAATCGAAACTCGAAACTATTCGTCCCTCCAACGAGACTTTGAGATTTTCCATGATTTATTTCATTTTGTTTTTCTTCATTTTCTCTTTCAATACTTCATCTTAGTTCGTTTATTCAATTCTGATATTAGTCATAAAATTCAAAAAAACTTTTTCAACAAATTAGAAAAAAAATTTAAAGCTCGACAAATTTCAAGCTTCAAACTTAATAGAAATTCTTTGCAAGATTAATTATCGCAAAAAGTATATTGAATAAAAATTTAACGATAAAAATTCCTCACAAATAATTGGAAGAGAAAATTGAATTATCCCAAATTCAATAAATTCTCCTATTGGTATAAAAAAAAAAATCAACATGCATTAATTTCTTAAAATCGAATTAATATTAAAATTAATAATTAAAATTAATAATTAAAATTAATAATTAAAATTAATAATTAAAATTAATAATTAAAATTAATAATTAAAATTAATAATTAAAATTAAATAATTAAAATTAAATTCAATCTTCATTGGACGTTTCACGAGGAAATTTATTTATTACTGTATATATACGTGAAAATGGATATCGGGAAATATATATACACGAGCTAGATCATATCTCGTGCCTGACATTTACGTAAAGTTTTTATCGCGAGAGAATAATAAATTTATTATACGAATTTGCGAATTTTATGCCGCGAGAAAACACGTTGAGAAATTATCGGGGATGTGTAGATGGAGTGAATTATTATATCATATGGGCTTGGGTTTATGTGTGAGCCTCGTATATAAATTACGATATATATATATATATATAAATTACGATAAAGGCCCTCAGTTCCAGCATTGAAAAATTACTTCCTTTTTTTTATATTTATATATCGTGCCTAAAACCAAATGGGCGTAAATTCCATACTTTTACGTTACAGATACGCCCTTATTATTATTTTTTAACATGATAAATATCGATGATCTAACACGAGAAGAGCACTATGGTCGATGCTTTATACACCCTCGATACGCCCTTTTGACTCTGATCCATCGATATGAGTTTTCCACCAGCGAGGAGGATCAACAGCCACAGACAAGAGGATTCGAGATAAGAGGAGCATTACTTAAAAGTGACCAGAAAAAAAAAGGATAAACGAGGTCGATTCGACCTTTTATCCAAGGACGATTATAGTCGACAAGGGTTGAGGATTTAGTTGCCTCGTAAAACTTGGCTTAACTACTAGACCGACCCTGATTCATGTTCCAATACCAATATATATATATATACACACATATATATATATACACACATATATATATATATATACTTTGCCTTAAGACAAAATCAGAGCCTTTATTTTTCAGCTCGTTTAATTTGCGATCGTCAATTTTATACGAGACGATACATAATTGATTGAGTGAAAAATTTCCAATCAATCTTTTTGAATTGCCATTTTTAGTACAATTATAAAAGTTTTATAATTAATATTCGAGACAGGAGCAAGTCAATTTTCATTTTTTTTTTTTTTTCGCGATATTTTAAACTAAAATCGTAAAATTGGCATACGACGAAGAATTGTTTAGAGATTTATTATATTTACATTGAGAAGAAACAAAATGATAAATAATTTATTCAATAAATTCAATTTATTGAATGTTGGCTATGACAAAATTATTGTGACTTACTTTGCTGCGTGATACAAATGGCGTCTCGCTCCTTCGACTTCCAAAATCTTGCAAAATCGGAGAAAAAAAAAACGCGGAAATTGAGTAATAAGTGAAGTTTTTACACCCGAAACTCTGGTACTCGTTTTAAAGCTATAAAATGGCGCGCGAGTACCTCCATTCACTGTTAAAATAAAACTTTGTTAAACAACTAAATTAACGGTAAAAATAAACTGCACTGTATTCCAATCACTGTATTCCAATCACTGTAATCCAATCACTGTAATCCAAAGTGGCCCAGCTTCCCTTTTATGTAGAATCAACGATGTACGATTTTTTCCTACACTTGACGGGAAAAAAAAGAGCAAAAAAACCGTTATCTTTTCATGAAAATGAAATGCCGATTTATAAAATTACTCGCGGCGTGAAAATAGACTCGTAATTTACGAAATTTTCGTCAGAGGCGCTAGCGTCGCGGTTTATTTCGAGCGTCGAGTCTGTCGATCAGCATACGCGCCCTCTACGGAGGGGATGTGCATCAGCGCCACCGTTACATGAGCGGCCAACGGTGGCGTTATTACGCAACCTTTTTTTTTTTTAATTACTAATACTTATCGACCGTGGGAAAAAATATCGAGAGAATCGCGCAATTCTGATGTTCCGAAAATGACCGCTTTCACTCGGACTCGTGGCGTCGGCGCCTTCTTTATGCGCATAAAACAAAAAACACGATCAAGATATATTTATCGGCCAAAAGTTTCGCGCGAACGCGATAATTGTGATACTTGACGATTAAGAGATTATTTATCCTGATATCGAGAAGAACCGCGCGAGTGAATTGTTACTAAAAATTGTGAAAAACGCGGAGCACCCAAAAAACGCGTCCCCCTCGGAGAAAATTCCAACCGGAACTGACAACAATGACTTTTTCACGACTCTCTAATCAAAATCGTGTTGTAATAGCAACTATTTGAGTTAAAATTTGCACCTTTAGCCGTTCGCGACTACGAAAATAATTGTGATTATTATTTTTATTGATCGATGTCCTCATTAATCATAATTTAGAGACTTAATTATGAAATTTCCGTAAATATCGAAACTCTCTTGACTTGTTTTGTCCCAACGACAAAGATGGCTCTCTCTCTCTCTCTCTCTCTCTCTCTTTCTCTCTCGTTCCTAACCTTTTATTCTACAAGATAAAAATAAACAAAAATAAATATGATCACAGCGGATTTATTCTTATGATATGATACTGGAAATGCATGAAATCTTCCAGGTCGCGATTTTTTTAGCTGTTTTAGCCGCGAGACGAGCCGTAAACGACTCATATGTGCCGGTAGAATAAAAAATAATCTTGATCCCTCAGACAATGCCTGACACGTGTTTCGATTGTTTTTTTGTCAATTGACTCATCGTGATGTATTTCTTATGTTTCTCTTATCACAGAATGTTTTTTCACAACAATATATAACCTTGCGAAAGATCATTGAAGGTTATAAGGTCATTGAAGGTTGCGAAAGGTCATTGAAGGTTATATTCTCGCAATTCTGCCAAGTTCGACATCGAATTTTTGACC
This sequence comes from Dyspetes luteomarginatus, assembly GCA_963669185.1. Lineage (NCBI taxonomy): Eukaryota > Metazoa > Arthropoda > Insecta > Hymenoptera > Ichneumonidae > Dyspetes > Dyspetes luteomarginatus. The sequence continues at coordinate 30,985,747 of OY769903.1, forward strand.
TTTGGACTCTGTCATTGATCGTTCAACATTATGGTAATATTTTCTCTTCTATAGGCACACATTGTAATTCATTTCTCGACATTTTACATTGTCCAACAATGCAGAGCCTTAAAAAGCCTTTTTCTGTTTTCCTCTATTGGATCTTTTGACGAGAAATTCGTTTTTGCAACAATGTAAAGTTTCATGACGATTTATCGAGAATTTTTGTGGCATAATTTCATCATCATCCATTTCGATTTTTATTTTCCAACTTTGAGTGTAAACTTTTCATGAAGAACATATTTTATCGCCCTGAATTCATTTTTAGAATAATTACCAAATTTCTGCTTTAATTCCAGTTTTTTATTGTCAATAAAATCGAAATTTATCACTCGAGATAATCGTTAAAAAATCTCATTGGGTGCAGCATAATTTTTTTTAATTTTTCTGTATTTTGTTGCAGGATTCAGGCCAAACTTCAAATCTGAGGTGATCACCATTTTTCATCATGCGAATTCTTTGTGAAACAAAAATCTGAGAGGCAAGAGTATTAATTTGATGGTTTTTCAGCATTTCACCATTCAGATATTTAAAAATATTTGAAAATTTGTTTTTTTTTTCAATCTTTCCTCCAAATTATTATTTATCAAAATTTACAATCAAAAATGATTTATATTTTTTTATTTTTTCAGAGTACCTACTCGATCCCATAGCGATTTGGTTCGCAGCCAAGTGCAAGATGGAAAATTGCGAAATGTTCGCAATTACAATCAATACAACTTCACGATCGACTCTTTCATCGCACAATTTAAATACTGGCTAATTGTATCAGTGAGAGAAGCGAGACAAAATCTTGTCTAATAATAACTGTGAGATTATGGTAAATAGATAAAGAAATTCTACAAAAAAAATATGTGAAGCAGCAAACACCGAAAATTAATTTGCAGCCAAGTCCAAGATGGAAAATTGCGAAATGTTCGCAATTACAATCAATACAACTTCACGATCGACTCTTTCATCGCACAATTTAAATACTGGCTAATGGTACCGGTGAGAGAAGCGAGACAAAATCTTGTCTAATAATAACTGTGAGATTATGGTAAATAGATAAAGAAATTTTACAAAAAAAAATATGTAAAGCAGCAATTATATTGTTCAATATAATTATATAGTAATTATATTGAGTGTAATTACATTTTTTTTTCAATCTTTCCTCTAAATTATTATTTATAAAAATGTACAATCAAAAATAATTTTTATTTTTTCAGATTTCTCGATTCCACAGTGATTTGGTTCGCAGCTAAGTGCAGGATGGAAATTTACAATTTTACACATATCGGATGAACTAAGTCAATCTAGCTAATAGATGCAAAACAAAATGTTCAATGGATCTACGAGGCAACTTTATTGTTAGTCATTGACGCTAAGTCATATATTGAGTATAATAACATTTTTTTTTTCAATCTTTCCTCCAAATTATTATTTATAAAAATGTACAATCAAAAATAATTTTTATTTTCTCAGATTTCTCGATTCCACAGCGATTTGGTTCGCAGCTGAGTGCAAGATGGAAAATTGATAAAGAAATTTAACAAAAAAAAATATGTAAAGCAGCGAACACCGAAAATCAATTTAAAAATTTTAGTCATCGGATGAACTAAGTCAATCTAGCTAATAGATGCAAAAAAAAATGTTCCCAAACGAGGCAACTTTATTGTTAGGCATTGACGATAAGTCATATATTGACTGTAATAACATTTTTTTTTTCAATCTTTTCTCCAAATTATTATTTATAAAAATGTACAATCAAAAATAATTTTTATTTTCTCAGATTTCTCGATTCCACAGCGATTTGGTTCACAGCTGAGTGCAGGATGGAAAATTGCGAGATGTTCGTAATTACAATCAATATAACTTCACGATCAACTCTCTCATCGCAGATTATAAATCTTCAAACAAACAAAATCTGCGTGTAGGGCATTTTTTTTTTACGTTTGACCAAACAACATCTGAGGGAAAATTTTCGCCACAGCCGCGTTACTTGAGTCGTGGATCTGCGATACGTAAAAAGTGAAAATTTTGCACAGATTTCATATAAGGATTTAGACTTGACAGTAGAGAATTTAAAAAAATTCTCATTCCATCATTTCGATGTTCACGTTGGGCAGTTTTAAAGATTTTTTGTTTTTCAGCGCGTGTAGATTTTACAATATGCAGGACAAAAGCCATTTTACAAGTCGTAATTTAGTTTATACTTGGTCGAGTTATATTTCCTCGCAGCTATAAGCATTGACACTTTCTGAGTGCTTTTTCACGAGGTATCGCTTCTCCAAAAGGGTCTATTTTCATACATATATATATATATATATATGCATATAAATAGCGATCATTCGTCATCAAAGCTACAGTGTGAAATTGTATTCCGTTGAGAGGTGTGAAAAGCCTGAATATGAGATACAGATCGAGTGTTGACGGGCTATTTCGATTAGATCGTAAATTCCGGGAGAACGGTAAATCTCCTATATACTTTGCACCATACAATATAAATTTTTGTGTCTGGAGTTAGATTTGCTTGATGTTTTTTTCCCTTTGGATTTGGGTTGGTAAAAAAAAGAAAGAGAAACTTTTTATCATTTTTTTTCTCATTGAATTTTAATACTTTTATAAATTATATTTAACGAATTATTAAATGATGAATAATTTTTACACAGTATTGTACTAATTGGTCTGTCTGGCGTTAAATTTTTATCGTTGATTTTTCCATTCCATAGAATTTTTACAATGGCAGAAAAATTAAAAAAAAAAGCTTTTTTTTTGTCATTTTCATCTCATTAAATTATTTTTTAAATACATTTTTTTTAATTGAAAGCACTGAGAAGCTTTGATTATATTATGGCCTTTGCGAGAATTAAGAGGGGAAGAGTGCCAAAGGGTTGGCAAATCCGGGGTGGCAGGGTTGACATTTTTTTCGATAAAGAGTACGAGAGGTCAGGAGAAAAAGGTCGAGGCAGAGAGAGGGCCGAGAGGGGAGCTAATTGTCGTCGCGAAACGACTGGCTAGCAAAAGTCTTTTGCCACGAGCACAAAACACAAAAGAGGGAGAAAGCTCGACAATTATCACGCGTTAATTAAACATTTCTCCAGCTTCCTATTCCTGCCTCGTCTCACCTTATTATTTTTTTATTCTCTATCTCATGATACGGTTCGGGGGACCGGAAGAAAACCACTTTATTCTCGGATTCTCTGTAGACTCATTAGTCTTATAAATGTACACACAAACTTGTAGATTACAAAGGAAAACTTTTGTTTTCGAAGAAATGAGGATTTTTTTTTTTTTTTCAAGATTATTTTCTTCGCGTTGAATATTTTTATCTCACAATTCGACGATAAATTTCATTGAAAAGAAAACTTTTCTCGTGTGAAATAATAATTTTGTAAACAACTTTTCTTTACCCCTTTTCGGTTTGTTCAAGGAGCAAGAAATGATTTTTTTTTTTTTTTTTCAAGAATATTTTCTTCGCGTTGAATATTTTTATCTCACAATTCGACGATAAATTTCATTGAAAAGAAAACTTTTGTCGTGTGAAATAATAATTTTGTAAACAACTTTTCTTTACCCCTTTTCGGTTTATTCAAGGAGCAAGATATGATTTTTTTTTTCTTTTTTTAAGAATATTTTCTTCGCGTTTAATATTTTTATCTCACAATTCGACGATAAATTTCATCGTAATGGAAAGAAAACTTTTGTCAATAATTTTTCTTTGCCCCTTTTTTATTTATTCAAGGAGCAAGAAATGATTTTTTTTTTTTTTGTTTTTTTTTTACGTCTTGATCGATCTGTCGAGAATAAATTTCCAGTTAGATTCTGACGAAATTAACAAATTTGTATATTAAAAAAGAAAGCTTTTGTTTTGGAGCGAATGAGGATTTTTTCTTTTTTGATGAATATTTTTTTCGCGTTTAATATTTTTATCTCACAATTCGACGATAAATTTCATCGTAATGGAAAGAAAACTTTTGTCAATAATTTTTCTTTGCCCCTTTTTTTATTTATTCAAGGAGCAAGATATGATTTTTTTTTTTTACGTCTTGATCGATCTGTCGAGAATAAATTTCCAGTTAGATTCTGACGAAATAAACAATTGCAGACGAGGCAGGATTATTGAAGCTGGAAATGCTCGAGGATGTAATTGAAGTTTGCGAATAACTCGCGACGTGAATGGAAAATCGCAGACAGAGTGGGAGAGGGAGAGAGAGAGAGATAAAGAGATAGAGAGAGAGAGAGAGAGAGAGAGGGTGAAAGGGTGTGAGAGAGAAAGAGAGAGGGCGAGATGGAGAGGAGGGGGGAGGGAAAAGGAGAGAGGGGGAAAAGAGAGGGAGAGGGGGGGCAAAGAGAGAGAGAGAGAGAGGGAGAGGGGAGGCAAAGAGAGGGATAGCGGATGATATTACAACAAACAACGATAAGACGTGAATAAACGCGACGTGACGTTAAAACGAAGTAATTTCATTTAGCAGCTCAAGGTGTCTGGTTTGTCTGCAGAGGCACTTTTGACGCAACTGCCTCGTTAAGGTGCTGAAACGTTGATTCTCGCAAAACAATATATCCGAGAAAAAAAAAATGGTTTATTTTTATTTTTTGTAATCTCGGTGATTTATTATTCCCGGAAGGTTCTATATATAATTTTACGTTGAGAAAACGCGGATTTATATTAATTCTTATTCTTCATCGTTGAATTTATTTTAATTAAATAGACATGAGGGAAAAAGCGATGGAGTAATTCTCGTGTAATAAAATTTTTATTATAAATTATAACCCATTCGAGCTTCTATAATGATTAATTTCCTAAAATTAAATGATAAATTGAGTAAATTCTTTAGAAAATAATAATAATAATATTTTGTGCAATTTTCTTATTTATAGATAACTGAAAATGTAGCATCTCAAGAGAACGTCAATATCTCATTTTAATTGTGTAAATAGAGTTTGTATATGTGTATCTATAATATAGAATTTTTATGGAATTGGCAAGATCGATTTTACTCTTTTTTTATATATTTTATTTATTTATTTATTATAGGATTGAAATCGATCTTGCCAATTCCATAAATATAACATAAATATATATAATATTATATTATATATATTTATATTATATTTATGGAATTGGCAGATCGATTAGTGATCGAACAGCTCTGGGCCAAATATATTTATATCAATACACACGATCGTCTATATATAGGAGTAAAATCGATCATGCCAATTCCATAAATATAATATAAATATAAATAATATTATATTATATATATTTATTTTATATTTATGAAATTGGCAAGATCGATTTTACTCTTTTTTATATATTTTATTAATTTATTTATTATAGGAGTGAAATCGATCTTGCCAATTCCATAAATATAACATAAATATATATATATATTTATATTATATTTATGGAATTGGCAAGATCGATTTTACTCCTATATATATATATATATATATATATATATATATATATATATATATAGACGATCGTGTGTATTGACATAAATATATTTGGCCCTGAGCTATTTATATAATGTCCGATTTCTCACGTTTACTCTTCAAAGCAAGCCTTTTGCCCATCATGGACGTCCCTCTCTCTCTCTCTCTCTCTCTCTCTCTCTCCCTCTCAATGAGATGAGGATGTTTTCAAACGTGTATCAAGAACTTGACTGAATATAACTGAAAGCAAGCAATGAAAGCTTTGCAACATCTGTTGACAAACTCTGATGGAAACTTTCTGGTGAAACTCGTGCTTTGCATGTCGTGTTGCAGGAAATGTATATATATATGTATATATTCTCGTAAAACGTTGAATGTCAAACAGAATTGAACGAGAATCAAATAACATTCCAAGTGAGTGAGAATTTGGTTCGATTTTCTCTATATTAGCGAATAGTGCAAATTTCTCGTCTCTCGTTTTTCCTTATATCGTCAAATGCACAAAAAACATCTTGCATAATACAAATTATGCAATTGATGTATTTCAAGCCTTGGAAAATTCACATTTTATTTAAAATAAAAAAATAGACAGCAATTTGCTTTTTTTTTTTAATTGACTTGAAACAAGTTTTTTTTTTCTCACAAACTACTCTTGTGGAATTATTTGGCAATTTTTTACGTCGAGATTTATTTCGTTTTTTTTTTAAATTTATGTCTTTTTTTTCTACAAGTCAAGTCATTTTTATTTAAAATAAAAAAATAGACCGCAATTTTTTTGAATTTACTTGAAACAAGTTTTTTTTTTCTCACAAACTACTGTTGTGGAATTATTTGACAATTTTTTATGTCGAGATTTATTTCGTTTTTTTTTTTTAATTTATTTCTTTTTTTTCTACAAGTCAAGTCATTTTTATTTAAAATAAAAAAATAGACCGCAATTTTTTTGAATTTACTTGAAACAAGTTTTGTTTTTCTCGCTAACTACTCATGTGGAATTATTTGGCAATTTTTTACGTCGAGATTTTTTTTTTTCTTTTTTTATTCTTCTTTTTGGCACAAGTCAAGAATAGTCGATGTTGAAATTTTTTGGAAATTTACGTGAGCCTCCCGAGAGAAAGAGATTTTTCATCGACTCGAGCCAAGTGTAAGAAGTGAAGAGTGTGGTGGAAAATCTCTCTAGGGCTTTGACAAGTTTCACAGAAAAGTAAGGTCCCCACGGTCTTAGTTGTCGTCCTTGCGACGTCTCCTAGAATTGAGAGAGGGAAGTTTCGTCCTGTCTCACTTGCACACGTTTGTCTGACATTATATAGTACATCCACACCTGGTCCATAGACAAACCTATGCATATATATATACATATATATATATATATATATATATATATATATATATATATATATATATATATATATATATATATTTGTATATAATATATATATTCGTATATAATATATATATATATTTGTATATAATATATATATTCGTATATAATATATATAGATATTTGTATATAATATATAAATAAATAATATACATATATATAGAAGTGTACATAACTGTATTTATAGGGCATTCCAACCGAAATGGACAGGGCCTTGACGTTGACAAATTTTTTTTTTTTTCCTTTTTACTATTTTCTAGGACACAAAAAAATGCTCGACAAAATATTTCAGGATTTTTTTTATCATACGAAAATTTGTGTAAAATATTTTTTTCTCACGAGTCACAAAATAATAGAAGGAAAAAAATAAAATTTTAAATAGTGAAAATAATGGGTCATGTCAATTTGGCCTGAAATGTCCCATATATAGTATAGTGAACCTGCCAATTTAACTGAAGAAGGAACCGTCAGCTTTGCCTCGCCAAGTAGAACTCAAAACAAGATTAAGAAAGTTCGTGTCCCTGCCCAACGACTGAGAATCGTCGTGGACTCTCACGGGACTTCCCCCTCTTTTTTTTCTTCTTCTTCTTCTTCTTCTTCTTCTCCTTCTTAACTCTTTGTTGACGTACGTCCGTTTTCCGGCGTCCAAGATGATCGAGTTAAATAGGTAGACGACCTTATTTAACTCGATCATCTTGGACGCCATATTTATCTTCCTTATCGCTAAAAAAAAAAGAAAAAAACAATTAAAGAACGAAAGAAGAAATTATTTTGGTTTTAAGGCGATGCCAGACTCAGTCAGTTGGTAAAAAAAAACCTGCAAATAAATTCAGAGATGCTTGAAATTTTTATGAAAAATACTAGTCAGGGGACATTCATCTGTCAGTCAAGAATGTGACCTACTGATTTATCTTACTATTATTATCCTCGGAATCTCAATTATTTGTGAATGACAGCTAGCTGCCATTTAAAAATTGCAGCTATCTGCCCCTCTCTCTCTCTTTCTCCCTCTCTCTCGCCCCTTTATCTCTTTCACTCGTACGGATTTCACATCATCACCTTAAAGGGCAAAGGAGCAAAATCATAAAATTCTAATAATAACAATAAATAATTCATTTCGCAATTTTATAGAATAATAAAACGAGACAATATCCGGAATTTTTATATATATTCGATATATATATATACGAGCTACGTGAAATCTTTATGGATATATATAAAGCCACAAAATTTATATGATCACTTGGATGATTTCTTTTATATGGACAATAACGGTGAAATATTCTTTAAAATAGAAACTCAGAGATGCTTCATCATGATTGAATTTAGGAGGAGTTTTAGGACTTCTCTTATATATTTAAAAGATAAAAATACCAAGAGCTTGTTATAAATATACGCGAGTATCTTTTTTATTAATATTATTATGATATCGACTTGGATAGATGATACGGTTCTGGGAATGATTTATTGGGCCCTTTTATAAGACACACAAACATATGTATATGTGTGTGTATTGTATAGGACATAATTATGTAGAAATATGTAAATAAGCCAAATTTATATACTAAGATATATTTTTCTACTAATTTGCATCTTCTTTTTATTCTACTAATTTCAATTATCCTCATCCTTGTGATATTCTTTGTAAAAAATAAAATTAAATACCACTAAGAATCTCGACTGTATATATGAATTAATTGAATGTGACGGTTGAAAATAAAAATTAAAAAAAATAATAATTATAGGAAAGAAAAAATATATAATAGTACATATATATATATATATATATATATATATACACGAGCCATGGCTCTCGTTTTGCACGATAACGACCAACTTCCCGTCTAGACCAAGGAAGAAACCACCCGACAAGAATTCAAATAAGACTTTTTGGGGTTGGGTGGGATCGTTAGCTCTTGGAAATATATTCTGACAGGCACATGATTCTCTCTACACACACATATATATATATATATATATATATATTTTTTACATTAAGATCGATATGGAATATCTAAATATAATGTGAATAAAAATAACTTAACGCACTCCTGGCATGCGTGTAACGCAAGAACGCGTTATACTTTGCTCATAATTATACGATCATGAAAAACCTACATAAAAAGTAGGTGGAGCTGTTTGAAAAAAAATAAATAAAAAAACGTAGATCATTTTTTTTTAACCCTTTTAAAAATATATGAAATATTGTTTTATTCCTTCAACGAGTAAACGAACAAAGAAAAATGCACCCCTCGCATAAAAGGCGTTAATATATAAATAGGTTTATCAGTAAAAAAATTAAAAATTAAAAAAAAAAAAAAAGGAAATACACAAGAAGCTAATAATGCATATCAGCATTAATAAAAATATATGAAATATTATTTTATTCCTTCAACGAATAAACGAACAAAGAAAAATGCACCCCTCGCATTAAAGGCATTAATATATAAATAGGTTTATCAGTAAAAAAATTAAAAATTAAAAAAAAAAAAGAGAATACACAAGAAGCTAATATGCATATCAACATTAATAAAAATATATGAAATATTATTTTATTCCTTCAACGAATAAACGAACAAAGAAAAAAGTACCCCTCGCATTAAAGACGTTAATATATAAATAGGTTTATCAGTAAAAAAAAAAAAAAAAAAAAGAATACACAAGAAGCTAATATGCATTAATAAAAATATATGAAATATTATTTTATTCTTTCAACGAATAAACGAACAAAGAAAAATGCATCCCTCGCATAAAAGGCGTTAATATATAAATAGGTTTATCAGTAAAAAAATAAAAAAAAAAAAAAAGAGAATACACAAGAAGCTAATAATGCATATCAGCATTAATAAAAATATATGAAATATTATTTTATTCTTTCAACGAATAAACGAACAAAGAAAAATGCATCCCTCGCATAAAAGGCGTTAATATATAAATAGGTTTATCAGTAAAAAAATAAAAAAAAAAAAAAGAGAATACACAAGAAGCTAATATGCATATCAACATTAATAAAAATATATGAAATATTATTTTATTCCTTCAACGAATAAACGAACAAAGAAAAATGCACCCTTCGCATAAAAGGCGTTCATATATAAATAGGTTTATCAGTAAAAAAAATTAAAAATTAAAAAAAAAAAAGAGAATACACAAGAAGCTAAAATCCATATCAGCATTAATAAAAATATATGAAATATTATTTTATTCCTTCAACGAATAAACGAAAAAAGAAAAATGCACCCCTCGCATAAAAGGCGTTAATATATAAATAGGTTTATCAGTAAAAAAATAAAAAAAAAAAAAAGAGAATACACAAGAAGCTAATATGCATATCAACATTAATAAAAATATATGAAATATTATTTTATTCCTTCAACGAATAAACGAACAAAGAAAAATGCACCCCTCGCATAAAAGGCGTTAATATATAAATAGGTTTATCAGTAAAAAAATTAAAAATTAAAAAAAAAAAAGAGAGAATAGACAAGAAGCTAATAATGCATATCAGCATTAATAAAAATCCGATGTACACCGTCATAGTGAAGAAATATGAACACGCGGTGTAATTAGAAATTTCTTTTTTCCTTTTTTTTTTTTCAAATATATCTCATCGTATACATTAATGGGATGAGAGAGTTGAGATAGTCTCGGGGTCGATTTTTCACCCTCAAACACTCCCTCGCAATACTGCAAATCATCCTCAAGCACATGTGCCATATGTATTATGTACATGTACTGAAGTAAAACTGTGCAGAGTACATACACATATGTTTTGGCCTTTTTGTTTATTTTTTCCCTTTTCCTCTCCCCCCCCCCCCCCCCCACTGTCTCTCTCTCTCTCTCTCGATCATTCTGTTTCATTTTTATTTATTTTTGCCCCCTTTCACCTATCTATAACACTCGCACGGATCCCTTTACAAAGCTTAGATTTATCGTTCGAATACACGAACATTTGTAATGTCTTTCGAGAGTAATAGCGAGTTCGTATTAATGTGAGAATCTCAAGTCGAGCAGCCTCTTTATCAACGTGTGTACTTATATATAAAAGTTTACTCATAAATAAATAAATGTATGAACATATATATATATATATATTTATTTATTACTCTTATCTTGTAACTTATTACTTATAAATAAATAAATAAATAAATATATGAACATATGAATATATATATATACTTATTACTCTTAACTTGTAACTTATTACTTATAAATAAATAAATAAATAAATATATGAACGTATGAACGTATATATATATATATATATATATATGAGTGTACTTTGGTATTTCCACTTTAAAGAGGAATTAAAGAGGAAAACACACTTTATCATATCTCCTAGATTAATTCTTACATTTATTGGCAAATTAAATGATAATTATAACCAGATTATTCAATATTTTCTTAATGATTTTAATTATTGCTTGATTTTAATTATACAGAAAATTTTAAAAAGATAATAAATGTCACTGATATAAATTGCACATTAAAAATAAGATATAAAAGGTAAAAAAAAAAATTACTTATTAACTGTATAAATTTTGTACACTTTTTTTAAAAATTTATTCCATCCGAGCAGCATATAAAAAAAATTGCATGTAAAAATATAAATCAAAATCAAAGTTGACTCATTGAAATTAAAAATTACATTCACCATTTCATTATTTTCCTCCCTTTGTTCCTTTTTCATCCCTTATTCAAGAGCTTTCAGAGTTTATGTTCAAGTCCGTACTTAGCAAAACGATCTCTTTGAATGGCTCTCATCTGCACATGTGGCTCGATGGCGTGTTATCTATATAACACAACGTAACACTCAAATATTATCAAAGGGGACATTGTCATTATCAGTAAAGCCATTGACTTCCTATTATATGACACGAAGGCACGTGCAAGTGTCGGATTAACGTTTATATAATTATATATTGTCTATATCATACGTGTTGACATTGTCACGTGCCACGAATACCATTTTCGAGTACAGTAATAATAATAATAATAATAATAATAATAATAATAATAATTAAGAGATCTAATAATAACTGAAGACCCGTACAAGAAATTGTTACTAACTTTTGGGTTATTAACACACGCATAGTTTGGCGATGACAGGCGAGCTTCTCCCATATATATATATATATATATATATATATAATGTCTCTCATCCCACATATATATATATATATATATATCTCATTTGGCCCAGAGCTCAGGCCATTACCAAAGTTCTCCTCTATATGTGTGTAACTTTCTATCTCTCTCTCTCTCTCTCTCTCCCCCTCTCTCTTTCTCGCTCTCTCCATGAAAGCAACTTCGAGCCGAGAATTATATTCACGTGATCGAGATCTCCGATTTGTCGATTCCGTAATAGCTCTCGGGTAACTCGAGCCCGTCCCACTCATTTAGCTTCAATAGATATATATATATATATATATATATATATATATACATATATCGGATGTGTCAAAACTCACAAGGGCGTATACGTGCTCTGTATCATCATAGAATATACACCCTTAAGGTTTTCGATACGCGATATACGCAGACGTATATATTCTTTCGAGGTGGATGAAAGGCTAATCTAGTCCACATATATATATATATATATTGAATGAGCTATATGCACTAGTACGTAACATGCAGATTAGTTGATCGAAATTCTGTCCCAATACATTCGAGATAAATAATTAAAAAAAAAAGGAAAAAAATGTTAATTTGTAAAGTTGTCGAAAAATTGATCAGGTTAATCGTAATTAAAGATTATCAATAATTTCCCAAAATAAAAAATTAAAATTATATCTGTTATATCTAATTGCCCATATATATATATATATATACACATACATATTGAATGAGCTATATGTACTAGTAAGTAACATGCAGATTAGTTGATCAAAATTCTGTCCCAATACATTCGAGATAAATAATTTAAAAAAAAAGGAAAAAAATATTAATTTGTAAAGTTGTCGAAAAATTGATCAGGTTAATCGTAATCAAAGATTATCAATAATTTCCCAAAATAAAAAATTAAAATTATATCTGTAATATCTAATTGCCCATATATATATATACATACATATTGAATGAGCTATATGTACTAGTAAGTAACATGCAGATTAGTTGATCGAAATTCTGTCCCAATACATTCGAGATAAATAATTAAAAAAAAAAAAGGAAAAAAATGTTAATTTGTAAAGTAGTCAAAAAATTGATCAGGTTAATCGTAATCAAAGATTATCAATAATTTCCCAAAATAAAAAATTAAAATTATATCTGTTATATCTAATTGCCCATATATATATATATATATACACATACATATTGAATGAGCTATATGTACTAGAACGTAACATGCAGATTAGTTGATCGAAATTCTGTCCCAATACATTCGAGATAAATAATTTAAAAAAAAAGGAAAAAAATATTAATTTGTAAAGTTGTCGAAAAATTGATCAGGTTAATCGTAATCAAAGATTATCAATAATTTCCCAAAATAAAAAATTAAAATTATATCTGTAATATCTAATTGCCCATATATATATATACATACATATTGAATGAGCTATATGTACTAGTAAGTAACATGCAGATTAGTTGATCGAAATTCTGTCCCAATACATTCGAGATAAATAATTAAAAAAAAAAAGGAAAAAAATGTTAATTTGTAAAGTAGTCAAAAAATTGATCAGGTTAATCGTAATCAAAGATTATCAATAATTTCCCAAAATAAAAAATTAAAATTATATCTGTAATATCTAATTGCCCATATATATATATACATACATATTGAATGAGCTATATGTACTAGTAAGTAACATGCAGATTAGTTGATCGAAATTCTGTCCCAATACATTCGAGATAAATAATTAAAAAAAAAAAAGGAAAAAAATGTTAATTTGTAAAGTAGTCAAAAAATTGATCAGGTTAATCGTAATCAAAGATTATCAATAATTTCCCAAAATAAAAAATTAAAATTATATCTGTTATATCTAATTGCCCATATATATATATATATATATATATATATATTGAGAAAAATAATTAAATTGAGATTTGAGATAATTTCCCAAAATAAAAAATTAAAATTATATCTGTTATATCTAATTTAACTGATAGTGATTAAGATCTTTGTGAAATTTAAAAAAAAATCTCAAGAATAAAAAACATGGATAATACATAAGAGAGAGAGAGAGAAAGAGAGAGAGAGAGAGGCGAAAAAAAAGATCCGTGATCATTCGTTTGACATTCGAAGCCGGAAGCCCCGAGCCCTTATTTTGTATACCCAATGCAAAGTGTCATGTTCAACTGGCCATTTATCAATAAAATACATACATCTATATATACATCTATACATTTATATATGTAAATAAATATGCCGAATTTTTACATATATATATACATATATATATGCTGAATTTTTACATATATATATATATATATATATATATATATATATATATATCCTGTACAAGCATCAAAGCGCATGTATCCTCTTCGTCTTCGTTCGGTTCGTCGAGTCCACGATTCAATCAGTCCTTTCTGCGTTTCTGTCTTGGAGCTTCGTAGCTTTCTCTTCGTTCCTCGTTATATCGGCATTGGTCGAACCTCAAAAGGAGTCTTGTATAGGATCTTGTAAAGAATTTGAAGAGCCTGTAGAGAGAGGGGAGGGGGAGAGAGAGAGAGAGAGAGAGAGAGAGAGAGAGAGAGAGAGAGAGAGAGAGAGAGAGAGAGAGAAAGAAAGAAAGAAAGAAAGAGAGAGAGAGGGGGGGGGGGTGGTTTTAGGGAGGGGGAGGCAGAGAATGATGAGGACAAAGTGGAGAGTCGACTGTCTCTGGCGTGATAGGGCACGAGCTTGCCTCCAAGATCGATACGATGGCACTGATTATCCCGCTGTACCTGCAAGTAAGATCCCAGATAGTAAAACCTGGCCGATCTCCTCTGCTCTCTCGTCGTCCTGCGAATAAAAAAAAAAAAAACGAAAAAATTCGCTAAAAGAAAACCTGTCATCAGAGGCAACAGAAATATATATATATATATATATATATATATAGTTTCCGGGGTAAATAGAAACAAGAGAAATAAAGGTTTTTTTTACGTCTTTGGATATAAATAGCCCGAATTTGGGAAATTGGATCGTTCTACCCACGGTCTTAATTTTCAAGAGATGGAGAAAATTTTATTTCGTTGCTTTTGTGTACGATTCGTGAAGAAATAAAATGAAAAGGAAGGAAAAATTTTGAGAAAATAAAAGAAAAATTATAATGATTTTAGAACGATATTAAATTAATAATTTAACTGCCTAAATAAATAATTAAACAAAAAGTGATGTTGACTATATAAACGATAATTATTTCAAACTATTTACCATTAAAAAAAAAAAGCCAACATATTTTAAATTATTTATTCGTATGAATGGACAATTTTTAACTATTTGGGTTAATATAAAATTGTAGTAATTTTAAATTATTCAAATTTTTAATTTTTAATTAGTCGGAATTGCCTTGTCAAAAAATTACAATGTCTTTTTAATCAGTCAATTCTGGTCTCGCTATCATTTTATACGCTTAAGCAATTCCTTGATCACCGAGGGAAAAAAAAAAAAAACGATTAAAAGATACGATCGCGAGTAATTTTATTCGATCGGAAATAAGAACGAAAGAGAAAAGAAAAAACCAGCCAATAATCGACCCGAACGCATTCTCGGAATAATCAGGGGGATTATGTAAAATCGTTGGATAAAATTACTCCAGCCATTGAGCATACAATGAAACTCTTGCGGATATATAATCGGATTTAGAGCGTTCGTTTACCCTCCATCCATAGACTTCGACTTTTTTCCAATCGTATATATATATATATATATATATATATATATATATATATATATACATACATACATACATACATACATACATACATACATTTATATATATACATATATATACACATACATACATACATTTATATATATGTATATATATATATATTCGTAACGAAATGGGCAGTCAAGATGTAGTAGATGTAGGACAGGCAAGACCAAATGGTATTATTCTCTGTGGTAATTGCGCGGTTTTTCGATTTTGAGATTTCTCTCTATGGAGTAACGATCGCATTTAATCCAAAGAAAAGCCTCATTCAATATTCAATTACCGCCCCCCCAGTCCTCCCCTTCTCTCATCCTCATCCCCATACTGGGGGTTGAAAATTAGCTCGAATAAAAAAAAAAATTATTATTTTTGATTATTTTTAATTTTTGATTTATTTTAATGGTAAAAAATTACTTTTGGACAGCAATGGAAAATGGACAGTCAAGATGTAGTACAGCAAGACCAAATGGTATTATTCTCGCGTTATTATAGATCGCGTTTAATCCAAAGAAAAGCCTGATTCATATTCAATTACCCCCCCCCCCCCTCCACTCCTCCCCTCCTTTCATCCTCATGCCCCCACTGGTGGTTCGCAAAATTCGCTGAGATGAAAAAAAAAAAACAAAGCAAAAAAAGGCAGTCCCGATAACGAAGGAAAAATAAATTTGCTCGTGGTTCTCTGCGGTGAAAGCGATTATGGGGGTATTATCGATATTCAATGCTAAGCCACAATATTAGCCCTCATTAATTATCACAATTGTGCAAAAGCCTAGATTTATTTAGGCTTTATATAATATATAATATTTATAATAATATTATTAATATATATAATATTTATAATAATATTATTAATATATATATAATATTTATAATAATATTATTAATATATATAATATTATTATTTTCAGTTTTTTTGAATTGTTTATTTATTTCAATGGTAAAAAGTTGTTTTTTGTTGAGATAGAAATAATTTATCGTTTATAAAATGTTAAAATACACTTAATTATTTATTACAGAGAAATGTAAAATTATTATTATTATTTTTTTTTTCGAGTGAATTTACGAATCAAAAGGGATGAAAAAAATATTGAATAGTTGGTGAATCCGTTTATTCGACCGTAATGTCGGATTACCGAAAGTTAACGAGCACGCTTGTGGTATTAACAAAAGTTAATGGCTGAAAGCAAACCGGTCAGTATTCTCGTTATGTATATATATATATATATATATATATATATATATATATATATATATATATATATATATATATATGTGTGGGGACGAGTTGTGTTTCACGAGGTGCCCAGAAGGATTATGGTAATGGGAGGTGAAGGGAGAGAGGGAAAAGGCAACGTGAGGTGGAATCAGGTTGCTGGGGGTTAACATTAATTACAAACATAAAACACAGAGAGAAAGTAGCTGCACTCGGGGAATACGAACTACCTTATTCCACGGATCATAAAATCAGAGCTTGGCGCTTGGCCACACCGTCTGGTAATTTCTGATGTAAGACATGAAAAAGTAAAAAAAAAAAATGAAAAAAAAAAACTCAATGCCAGGTCAGTTATGAGTGGAAAAGGCGCGAGCAAGTAGTGGTGGCCGCGATTTGGTCAGACGAAATGCAAGGAAAAAGGAATTACGCCTAGAAGCCAGTCCAAGTAGTAATAACTTTGCCTGGTCAGACGGTCATTAAAAATACATAAAATCACTTATAATATTTATAATCAATTAAAATAATAATTAAATTATAAAATAAATTTCGCAATAAGAAAATTATTTATCGTAAATAAAATATGATGTGTATATATATCACTTTTTAACGCATTTTTTTTGTAAAATAAATCAATTACGATCATATTTTTTATCATTGCCTGTCATTTTTTTTTTCCCCCAAGAATATTATCTTCGTCTTTTGGGGGATTAGAAAATTAACGAGCACCCACAAAAGTAAATCGGGCTCTCGGGTACGTCGATTGGCTCTCCCTACCCCTTCCAACCCCCCTCACCCATCTTGCTCCTTAAGGGCTTCAAAGACTTTTCATACACATGTACAGTTTTGTGCATAACAGTTCAAAGTTTTTCTCGGTTTTGCGAGAATTTTTGCCGCGGAAAATTGTCGGAGAATTATAATTGATGACGGCCTCAGGTGTCGTGCGGAACCTTCTCTCGCCCTTCTCTCGCCCCCGGATATATATAGTGCTGTATAACGTGAGCGCTCTTACGGATCTGATGATTTATACGTGAAACCAGGTTGGACGAGAAAACGAGAGAGAGCGAGAGGGTGAGAGGGTGAGAGGGTGAGAGAGAGAGAGAGAGAGAGAGAGAGAGAGAGAGAGAGAGAGAGAGAGAGAGAGAGAGAGAGAGAGAGAGAGAGAGAGAGAGAGAGAGAGAGAGAGAGAGAGAGAGAGAGAGAGAGAGAGAGAGAGAGGGAGAGAGAGAGCTTCACCCTCAACGCAATACCCGCTGTTCCTTCGTCTCATTTCGATCCTCGTACAAGAAAAAAAATATATATATATATATAAGAGTACATATATATATATATATATATATATATATACATATATATATATATATATATATAAGGGTATATATATTTATACATATATATATATATATAAGAATACATATATATACATGTACGTACAACAACCCTACGATATATATATACTTATTAAACCGTTGACACGCTCGGGGCGAGAGTGGTAAAGCTTGAAGGGCGCGACGAATCCACAGAGATCCTAATCTGGGACGCAAACGACCGAGGAATCTTTCCTCTCGTTCTACTTTCGGGCCCTTCGCAAAATATCACACAGGCTGTAACGCTTATGAAAAGGGGGAAGAAAATAAAAAACTCGGATATCTCTGCTCATCTTTCGATTTTACTCTTCCCTTTATCTGCTTCCCTCTCACTCCGTGTGCTCACCAATAGGGGTGTGTAATTGTTTACTTTTATCTGCTACGATTAATCGTCGGGTGGACGCGCCAGGGTGATTTCTATCTTATAAATGAGGGTTTTTCTCTCGATACTCCTGGTGAAAAAAATAACGCTTATATATATATATATATATATATATATTGATCGTAATGCAACATTTGTTTTTGCAACAGTATTCACCATGATTTAATGTACACATGCAAAAAAAAAAAAAACTAGAATCAAATTATGATAAAAAATATTTTTCATTAATTCATAACTTTTTTTATTTTGAACTTGAAAAAAATGTTTCGTATCTGCGATATATATATTTTTTTAAATCTATTACTCGACTAACTATTCGACGCTTTTTCTCCATAAGAGAAATTCTCATTAATTGATATCGAGATTTACAGAATTATAGATTTAAAAAAATTCAATGTACCTGAAAAAAAAATACCAGAATGAAATTTTGATGAAAAATATTTTTCATTGATTGATCATTTTTTTATTTGGAACTTAAAAAAAATGTTTAGTATCTGAAATTTTGACTGTTAGATTCGCCAAAAATATTGCAAAAGAAATATTTATTTTATTTATTTTTGCATCAATTATATTTGACGCTCTTTCTCCCTAAGATAAATTCTCATTAATTTACATCGTTGTTTAGAGGATTAAATAAACAATATTTAAAACGAAATACTTTTTTTTTAAGCACTTTTTACAGATTTTTTTTTTATCGCTCAACTAAATGTGCTCAATTTTTTTTCCATAACGAATTTTATACCAATTCGACTGAATTCTCAATCCGGTTATTCCGTATAAATGGAATAACTCTTAATATTCGAATCGAATGTTTAATATTACAGTGCAGTTCGATTCGCGTTTTGCAATTTTCCGACATCCGTTAGCCGGAAACAATTTTATCTCCAATTTCGTCACTGCTTTATCTCTATATACTGGCGTGATATATATATATATACATATATATATGTGGATATGTGTATGCATGTGAGTAATCTGTTGTCGCCTATTATTGGAAGCGCAGGAGTCTCGATTGGTTAACCGGCAGGTTTGAGCGATACGTGAACAGATAACTAGCGAATCCAAAGTATATATATATATATATATATATATATATATATATATATGTATGTATGTATGTATATATATATGTATATATATTTGTATATATGTATGTATATATATGTATGTATATATATATATGTATGTATGTATATATATATGTATATATATATAATTGGATCTAAGGGCTGCGGGGTGGGATAGTGAGGCATTTCGTACGTGCAATTAATTACTTCGATGGCCTGGAGGGATTTAGTTCAATGGTTCAAGGACGAAGGGAAGGGGAAAAGGACAAGAGAAGAGTTGGTGATGTCGCTCGTTCAGCGATGACCAATCGTCATACATCGTGAATTTTCAATTCTCTACAACAGAGTCAATATTGGTGATTGATTCGAGATGCACAGTGACGTTATTCCAAGCTTCGATCGAGCCTTACATGCTGCTCATGCCTGCTTTCATTTTTCGTAATATCGTTCGTTGCACGATATAAGTTAAATTCGATTTATCGATTTGTTAATTAGTAAAAAAATCTTTTCGAATTACAATATAAATTTATTTTAAAAAAAGTTTGATTAATAAAATCGATTGCATGATATTTAATTTGGTCAATCAAGTTGTAAATTTCAAAAATCTTATTGTATTTTTTCAATCTAGCCTTTATTTTTTGTAATATCGTTCGTTGCACAATATAAGTTGAATTCGATTTAACGATTTGTTAATTAATAAAAAAATCTTTTCGAATTACAATATAAATTTATTTAAAGAAAAGTTTAATTAATAAAATTGATTACATGATATTTAATTTGGTCAATCAAGTTGTAAATTTCAAAAGTCTTATTGTATTTTTTCAATCTAGCCTTCATTTTTTGTAATATCGTTCGTTGCACGATGTAAGTTGAATTCGATTTATCGATTTGTTAATTAATAAAAAAATCTTTTCGAATTACAATATAAATTTATTTAAAGAAAAGTTTAATTAATAAAATTGATTACATGATATTTAATTTGGTCAATCAAGTTGTAAATTTCAAAAGTCTTATTGTATTTTTTCAATCTAGCCTTCATTTTTTGTAATATCGTTCGTTGCACAATATAAGTTGAATTCGATTTATCGATTTGTTTATTAATAAAAAAATCTTTTCGAATTACAATATAAATTTATTTAAAAAAAAGTTTAATTAATAAAATCGATCACATGATATTTAATTTGGTCAATCAAGTTGTAAATTTCAAAAATCTTATTGTATTTTTTCAATCGAGCCTTTATTTTTTGTAATATCGTTCGTTGCACAATATAAGTTGAATTCGATTTATCGATTTGTTTATTAATAAAAAAATCTTTTCGAATTACAATATAAATTTATTTAAAAAAAAGTTTAATTAATAAAATCGATCACATGATATTTAATTTGGTCAATCAAGTTGTAAATTTCAAAAATCTTATTCTATTTTTTTTCCATTCTCACTTTTTGATTTTCTGTTCATTCCAATATATATATATATATATGTATATTTTTTTTATATCTCTGCAGAAAAATTCAACACAAATAAATTAACTGGTCCCTATAGAGGATACTGAAAAAAAAAAGAGCAATGAGAAAAACGCGTAAATTTTTTACTAGCCAAGTTGCCCGGAATGATACGTTTTCATTGGCTCCCCGTGGATTCTTGTCTGTGTCCTGCGGGACAATCCAAGCAAAAGAGAGTTTTCCGCGTGTGTATAACCATGAACCCATGAGATGGGTATAAATCAGTCGGGAAAGCCAGAGGTAAATTTTACGAGTGAAAAATATAGAAATGCTGGAAAATTGTGCAAGTGCGCCACCTATATGTCTATCGCACACACACACACACACATATATATATATATACATATATATTTGAAACATTATATGATAACCGGGGATATATGCGAGGTAGAACGAAGGCCTGAGGATTTTAATGCAACGTGTTTGCGGTGAGAGCGATGCGAACATTTCTCTCTCTCTCTCTCTCTCTCTTCTCTTTCTCGCTAAAATTTATAATACTGTGCAAGCTCTGTAAATGCAAATGTTCTGTATATACACCGACGAAATGGAGAGTTTAGAGACACCCTTTATGGAGATTTACAAGAACGACGGTTTTTTTAATTCGTCAGGTGAAGTTCGACGTACAAATTACTCCCTCTGACTTTTTCTTCCCCCTTAAATGTAATAATAATAATAATAATAACAACGCATTTATTGTGTCATTGGGACAAAATTTTAGATGATAAGTGAAAGCATACAAAAATGTTTTCCTTTAAATAAAATTAATGGAAAATGAATTATTTTTACTACCCCATTAAAACAAATTACTCCCTCTAATTTTTTCTTCCCCCTTAAATGTAATAATAATAATAAGGCATTTATTGTGATATTGGGACATTTATATATATATATATATATATGTATATATGTATAGATGATAAGTGAAAGCATACAAAAATGTTTTCCTTCAAATAAAATTAATGGAAAATGAAGAATTTTTACTACCCCATTGAAACAAATTACTCCCTCTGATTTTTTCTTCCCCCTTAAATGTAATAATAATAATAAGGCATTTATCGTGATATTGGGACATTTATATATATAGATGATAAGTGAAAGCATACAAAAATGTTTTCCTTTAAATAAAATTAATGGAAAATGAAGAATTTTTACTACCCCATTGAAACAAATTACTCCCTCTAATTTTTTCTTCCCCCTTAAATGTAATAATAATATTAAGGCATTTATTGTGATATTGGGACATATATATAGATGATAAGTGAAAGCATACAAAAATGTTTTCCTTTAAATAAAATTAATGGAAAATGAAGTATTTTTACTACCCCATTGAAACAAATTACTCCCTCTGATTTTTTCTTCCCCCTTAAATGTAATAATAATAATAAGGCATTTATCGTGATATTGGGACATTTATATATATATAGATGATAAGTGAAAGCATACAAAAATGTTTTCCTTTAAATAAAATTAATGGAAAATGAAGTATTTTTACTACCCCATTGAAACAAATTACTCCCTCTGATTTTTTCTTCCCCCTTAAATGTAATAATAATATTAAGGCATTTATTGTGATATTGGGACATTTATATATATATAGATGATAAGTGAAAGCATACAAAAATGTTTTCCTATTCCCCAACAATGAATTTTCATGGTGAAGCCAACGTTGAAATAAATTTTTAACGATATATAAGATAAATTCTCCCTCGTGGTCTGCACTACTCGGGCTTCGACGAGATTTCCGGTCGTCGTGTTGGCAAAAATGTCTCTTTCACTCTCCTGCAAGTTGCAAAATGGACAATAGTAAAATGTCTACGAACGATAAAATAGTGTCGACGATATGAAAGAACTGAAGCAATAGAAATGATTGTCGAGGGCAGAGTAGAAAACCCTTCGAGAGCAAATGAAGAGTTAAAAACTTCCGGAGGAAGAAAAGAAGCGTTTTTTTTTTTTTTTTTTAACGGTGAGATCGTTAAATTGTGCAAACACTAGGGAGCAACTGGAGGGAGGAACTGTGCAAATCACCTGAAGAATAGAAGTTGAGAAAATTTTTGCATAAACTTTTTATCGTACATCGATAAAGTAAATTCAGAAAGGGCGTATAAAAACAGCTCTTATACAGTCTATATGGCCTTGTGGCATTAAGTCATCAATGTGTATAAATTTATATAGCATGGCAGAGGTGAGAAAAAATTGGGACAAATTTTTTAACATCTCGAGGTGACTAATTTTTTTTTTTTTATTTTTATTTTTATTTTTTTTCGAGCAACGTGAAGAAAAAGTCAGTCCCCCGAGGTAACCTGCAGGCTGCTGAATATATTCTCAAGTGAGAGAGCAGCTTGAATCGTGCCGGAGATAATTAAATGAGCCGCGAAAATTTCCGCAACGAGTTGTAATGAAAAGAAAAGAGAAAATCTCTTCGTTCATTTTTTTTTACCTTAATATTATGTTAATTTTATCTCGTTTTTAATTTTATATAATCCATCCTGATTCATCCTCAAAACAAATAGAATTTTATATTTTTTATTTATATATTTTTAATGATTTTATTTTCATCTCACGAGTATAAAATTTATTATTCGATTCTCAATTTTTGTCATATTGTCAAAATATAACACTGGGATTTATTTTTATTAGGCCAAAGCACAATCACAAAATTAACAACCAAAGACTCACCTTGATTACGTTGTGATATAAAAAATTCCCATTTGTTTTTCATTAAAAAAAAAAACAAAAAAAAAATACCCACGAGGCACCGTTCACTCCGTTTGAGATTCAAATGACGATGGGAACTTGGTCATACTGAAATTCGGGCATGGAGAGACGAGCTTTTCAAATGTAGGCTACGCTGTGTTGGTTGGGTCTGATCGCATATATATATATATATATATATATATATACAGAGACATATATATATATGTATATGTACACACAGATATATATATATATATATATATATGTATATACAGAGACATATATATATATGTATATATACACACAGATATATATATATATACATAGTATATCAATGAACGAGCGAATGCGTCGTCATCTGGAATCGAATCGAAAGCTCTCGATGTAAACTGATAAATATGCATATAGAAACCGTTCGTGCCCACGCCGGGAACGCTTTCATTGACTTGAAAGAGAATGTCGAGAGCACTCTCGTGACCGCACAGACAGCCCGCTTGGAAAATTATGAATAAAGAAGAAACATAATCAACGTAGTGTAAAATTTTCTCATTCAATTCTCAATCACAATATATCTCTCCGAAATTTTATTTCATTAGACATTTTTTTTTTTTATAGTAATTATCGATCGACACATTTTTTACCAGCATAAATAAATTTTTGAATTTATTCACATTAATTATCATATTTTTATTAAAATACTGAAAGAAAAAAAAAATTCCACATTCATTCGAATATTTTTTATATGATTTGTATATTGACGTAAAATATTTCAAAAATGCTGGGGTGAATATAGTGATGAAGAAAAAAAAATCATTTAAATTAAAAGAAAAAATTCTTTGAGGAATTCGTAATAAAAAAAATAACATGATGATAATAATAACGATAATAATTCGTATGACGTTGCATTATTATTATTATTTTTTTTAATTCACTTTTCTTTGATTTCATTTTTAGTATTATTATTATTATTTTTTTCCAATTCAACAATCGAGGGGAAACGAAGGGTGTGGTAATATCGCCTCATCAGCAACGCCCCAATTAACTCAGGGACCAAAAGTTGAAGTGCTTTCTCGTGTTTCGTGGCATAGCGAAACGGGACAGAAAATCAAAGTTCTCGAGTCTGGAATATAATTTTGGCAAACTTGTAGGATGAAGTAAGAAACGAATAAATTATATTTGTATAGTTTAATGTGCTCGGCTACTATTCAGCCACTTGGACAGAATCCTCACACTCTAATGAATAAACGGGTAATTAACGACTATACGAGTATGAATATATACTATATGAATATGTATATATATATACTATATGAGTATGAGTATGAATAATCAATAAAAGTGTCTTCGGGTTTGCGCTAATTATTTGCGAAAATAATTTCAATCCACGCATTCACTCATATATATATATATATATATATATATAATAATAATTTCCAAAATCAACAAATTTTCATTCGTCCACCCTTATATTTGCGTGTCGTAATTATATTTCTGAATGAGAAAAAAAAAAGCCTTTAATTTGTATGGAATAAAATTTTATTTATTGGCAAAAAGCGAAATTCTCTTGACAAAAATTACTATGCAAAGTTAAATATTGATTTTCTTTTATCGTTTTGAAATAATATTCTCGAGTTTTTTAGTTCAGTGTGAGAAATTTTCAATTAAAAAATCGTTAAAAAAAAAAAAGAAATAGAAAGGTCGAGGAAATGTTTATGTTTTTCATGAAAAATTTCGTGCTAGAGATCGTGAGTTCTGGAAAATAATAACATGAGAGCAGAGTATTCGCAAGAGACTAGCGCCATTCTCGCTTTTTATTTTACTCACAAAATCTCCATCTTTGTTTTTTTTTTTTTTTTTTTTTTTTTTTTACAAACTTGTTTTTCCTCTCCATCCGTTCGCGTATACTAAAAAGCTTGAATCGGCACATCCGGCTAATGAAATATCTCCACGTGTACTATCTGCACTCCATAAGCGATAAAACCATCGCTGGTGGAAAAAATGAGTAAAAAAAATAATAAATAAAATAACACTCGAAGAGAAAAAAAAAAAAATCCAATGGTGCCATCCTGATATCTCTATATATCGAACTCTCTCATATAAATGGAGAAAAACGATCGTGTACGTATATGATTTTTTTTTTACCTCGATTTTTCAATGTTTAGTCCCGAAATTTTTATCGGACTTTCAGCGTGTACCGAGCGTACATTTTTTTCGAGCAACTTGTTATACGAGTTGATTGAAAAAAAAAAAAAAAAAAAAGAAAAAATTCCAACCAAAGTAAACCATGAATTTCGTAATCGATATTATAATTTTTTTTTTCATCAGTTATTTGCTATGTCAAAAATGAAAAACTTTTTCTCAAAAGTGTGATTGGTTTGTTAATTAATTGGAAATTTCATATACTCGCCTATATTCTCAATATCACTCGAGGGCGATTTTTTTTGGCATGAGTATTATTGGCACTACAATTATTGTAATTTTCGTTGCACGATGCTTTGACGAGGTTTTGTTTGATGTTGCCTCGATGGATGATGAACGTTCATTAATTTATCAACCTTGTATGGTCTCTATTTTTTCCATGCCTATATATATATATATATATATACACTAAAATAGGGTTTCACTCGAGGGCTTTTTCCGCTTGACACATTCCTTGGATAGCGTGCCAATTTTCAATCGCGGATCGATACCAGATCATTTCCGGCTTGGTTGTTGCTTTCAGAGCAACGGAAAATTGTAATATGCAAATGTGAATAGTGTACCGTGGCACCTCGAAGTATTATTATACACTATATATATTTATATATTTATATATATTTATATATTTATATATATGTATATTTATTTATTATGTATATATGCATATATGTATATATGTATATATATATATGAATGTATGTATGTATGTATTGAAATATATAAGACATTGAAGAGTGAGCCAATTTTTTAGCCATATAGAAGATGAAAAATTTGTCTTAGAAATATCAATATCGAAAAATATTATGAAAAATCGTTGCGAAAATAAAACGTGAAATTTTAGTTTTAATTATGACAATTTTTCCGTCGTTTGGAAAAAAAATATCAAAATGTTGGAAATTTTTGTATCGAAATATTGGAAATTTTCGTTGCACGATACTTTGACGAAGTTTTGTTTGATATTGCCTCGATGGATGATGAACGTTCATTAATTTATCAATCTTGTACGGTCTCTATTTTTTCCATAGAGTTTCGCTCGAGGGGTTTTTCCGCTTCACACATGCCCTGGATACCGTGCCAATTTTCAATCGCGGATCGATACCAGATCATTTCAGGCTTGGTCGTTGCTTTGAGAGTAACGGAAAATTGTAATATGCAAATGTGAATAGTGAATGGTGGCAAC